>JAOWBB010007144.1:0-12067 GCA_028565995.1 Ricinus marginatus
GAAAATTCAAATTCAGCGGTTCAACAAGTTTTCTTGTCCGTCGGGGCGCCTAACGCGCGTCTCGGCGCATCTTTCTCGCCGTTATTTTGCTTTCCCCGTTCGATGCGCGACGCTCCGAACGTTTGCGTACAACATTCTCATTGAAATACACAGAATTCGGAACTCGGAAGCTCTCCCGAAATTCTTGTCGGCAAGCTGTGGAGAGACTCTTCATCCACGTTATCCAATTTTCCGGCTTCCATAATGCTGCGTTTTCGAGGGTCCCGCAGTCGGAAAGTGGATTTTTATCACGGCTCCCGGTTCGGAAGTGAAAATCTCACATTAAATCCTTTCGAAAGGGCCCTTATAAATTAATCAAAATCAGAAACGTGTAAACCTTTTGATGTCGGTTAAATTAGTTTCACACAAAGGAATAGCAGGTATATTCCACCTAATAATTCGATTACGGCACTCGAGTGACAAGCGCCTGCTTTCCAACGGAGATGTTCGCCTCCCGGAGAAGAAGGATGGACGAGGCTCCGGCAGAGGTTTCCCCAGCCGAACCTGATTTCCCGACGAGCTCCGCTGCAGCGTATCATGGCCTGACTCGTCATTTGGCCAACGCCGGCGAACAAAAGCAAAGTTGAGCCTGAATGCATCGCGTTCTGACATCAATGTCTCGCTAATGTCTCACGTGCGGCGACCATTAAAACCAGCGAATTCTTTTCATCAAAAGAACGGGCAATTTCGTTTGAACGCCGCTAATTCAAAAGTGCTTACTCTGCGGTACGCTGAATCCGTGCAATTTCTGCCGGAGACCCATCAAAGAGAAACATATCTTAAAGCAGTTTTTCATTCGGAAAGGACACGAGAGCCGCATCATGGATTTCCGATAGACGGATTTCGCGTCATAAAGGAAACATTACTTTATATATAAATGGGGTCCAATTCACGGCAATTTATCCAGCATTTGGCGGGAGGAATGCGAACCGCCGGAGCTTTATTCCAGAGATCATTCCCACTCTCCGGGAGTTACAAATGGTCAGGATGTGGAGACTGGATAAAGGAGCGGAAATGAAATTATTGCCGTTGAAACAACAAAAACCCATCAGCAAACGCTGTCGATGTAATAAAGAAGTCAAAAAGTCACGTCGGGCTTTTACCGTTCCTTTTTGTCAAAACGTGACGCCAGATTACAACATCAATATCGTGGAAGGAGGGAAATTAGGGAGAGGGTTGTGGGGGGGGGGTTGTCGAGCCCTGGGGAAAAGGACAACCGACACTCCGGATGTCAACAGGTTACGGGAGCTCACCTCCACACATAATAATTTGTAAACTGGAAAATAGTCGAAGATGAGTTTCGTTTCCAGTGAATACAAAAGATCTCCCGTTCATCCAAAACTTGACTTTGGCGACCATCATTAGAAGCAGTCGAAAATTGATGTCTTTCTAATCTGCTTATTCGTTTTGAAGAGCATCAAAGACGGTTTTCATTTTCATTTCATTAACTTCATCATCTTCCGTTCGTGTCATCTTATTTTCTCAGACAATTTTGCGTCACTTCCCCTCAAATCGAATTATTTTTTAATGACTTCAATCCCGGTGGGTTTGATATATGGATGGGTATCCGGTCGCACAACCGGCGACGAACCGTGGCTCAAATTTTTGGCGCCAACTTTGCCGTAATTCATTTTTCCCCAGTTCGACAAAGTGGATGACGACGTCCGTATATGTGCTGCCAACTATTTATTGCTCCCTTTCCCAGTTTTTTGGCCCATCGGCAAACGGCGTAGTTTTTTTTTTTTTATAATTTTATAATATTTAATTTATTGTTTGGACTGCCTAATAGAATTTCCCGTCCGAAATGTAACCTTTTATCTACTTGGCTTTCATTTCTCACACTTATTTATAACAATCTTGCGGACATTCTTGCCAACAAAGTCTTGCTCGTCCAAGATGATGATGTGATCTGATACTGTTTTTTTGTTTGGACGAAGAAGATTTCGGAAAAAAAAAAATAAGGATTTAAGACCGAACGCAGTAAATTATGGACTTTATGATAGCATCAATAAATCATTTATTCCGTCATTTGATATGATTTTATAATAAAACCAATTTGAACTGCTTCCCGTAATACGTTTAATATGATTCCTAGTGCTGGGGTGTTAAATCCATTAATGTAATTATTCGTCTTACATTTTTTTAAAATCGATGTTTAACGTTTATTAATATTTTCGCTATAGCTCAAAAAATATGAATGATTTTTGCTTTTACCGGCCACAAACTTGCAATGAAGGAAGATTTTACATCGAAATCCGCCCGTTCAACTAATTTCAACAAGAATTTTGATTCCATCCATGTAGTTTAAACCTTGGGATAAAATTTTTCAAAACTTTAACTCCGAAAGTCCTTAAATCGAAAAGTTTTCCCAAGAAATAAGGAATTTGAATCCTAATTATGACAAAAATCGTGCTAAAACGCGAATAAGGCTTCGCTAATGATTGCTTAACACGAATAACATCAATCTTGGGAGTTGTAATAAAAAAATATAAACTATAACGAGGTTTAGTTTAGGAGTTCATGAGGGGAAGAAGAACTTAATGTTTCAAGCACCTTAACTTCACATTCAAAAGCAATAGATGCTCTTCTTATACTTTATTCCTAATGTTCCATCAAATCTCACTTTCTAACTCCATAATTATAATACTAAACCATTGTTAAATATTATTTCCAGCGACGAGAAAACGAGGCTAATTTGAATATATGTCCCTATAAACGATTTATTTACCCCGAAATTTGGTCATTTATTGCTAAAGAAATGAATCATAAAAAACATCATAATAATGATATGAAACTTTTGCTAAGTTTGTTCGATAGTGTTTTGGAGAAGTTTTAGAAGAATCTTTTTTTATTTTTTTTTAAGTCACAGGCCATCTAAAAGCAATTATAAGTCATAAATATCGAAAATGTATGTCTCACCGCTTTAATTAATTGCACTCCTTAAGTATATAAATATAACCAATCATTACGTATAAGATAAGTTCACGATCCGAAGATCGAATAAATGGACCACGACTGCTTAAATCGTGAACGTTTCCTTCTTCGTTTATATTTTGTCATGAAGCAGAACTAGAGGGAAATCAATGAAATGTACCGTTTGTAGAAAAAATGACTTAGCCATAAAATATCTATATCTATTACATATATATATATATATATATAAACTTGAGGAAAACTAATGATATACAGGCAAACAATTGACCATCATAGAACACGCTATCTGGAGCCTACATTTATATTTTATATTGCTTGTAGTGCGATCATCCATACATAATATAAGAACATTATTGTAATGTTGTCGTTTCTAAAATGAGACTCCATTTCGCAAGTCACTTTTTCCAGGACTTTAGCCTTACTCTTTTCTAGTACCGATCACGTTAGATATTTCTGCCATCGTCTGATCGGGAATGTGAGGTCCCGCACCGAATAAATGGTCTGCTCTTCGCGGTGGAATCGATGCTGAGAAGAGTGCCAGGGAATTTTCAGGGCTCCTAATAAAAACCAGATTTGATAAATCCCTTCCCCGTGAAAGGCTCAGTCCTGGATAAATCCCTCGGTCATTATATCAGCCATTGAAAAACGTAAAACTCTCTTAACTGCAAGGAGCCGGGCATTTTGTATAATTCCGATGGAGATGCCAAGCGTTTTTCTCCAGCGATAAAAAGAAATTTTCCTCTCTTCTCGACACCCGAAAATGAAATCCGCCAAAGCTTCAGTTATGAGACTTTTGCCGAGGGATGCGAAATTAGCCCGGGCTTTGGCTCCTCCTGTATCCCACGATTCTCTGCAGATGAAAGTGGGAAGAAAAAAAAAAAAGTTTTTCTTTTGCCCATTAATCTGGAGCTGCTTTTCTGTCCTGGCCGCATGCAGGGGTTTTGGTCCCCGGAAGCAAAATCGACCCTCTTCCACTTATTTCAACCCCATCACTCAGCCCTTCGCCCATTCCACTCAATATGCAATGTGATACCGGAAACTTTGCGATGATGGATTCTTCAAGTATATTAGACGCTGGAGGTAAGAAGAGGGGGAACGAATAGGACGACAGCTAGGTTACAGCATTCTGTACGTATTACATGATGCCAATTATAATAACATAAACATTAAAGTCAAGTTAGGGTCAAAATAAAATATTTTTTTTATTACCTTAATAGTGTTATTTGAAATATAAAAATTCTTATTAAAATCACTATCTTATAGGAAAACATATTATTTTTGTTCTTTTTGGCTGCGTTCTACCATATTTCAACGTGAAAAACTGCCGACAAATGTCCAATGCCAACATCGACCACCAAGGAGGATCAATACTCGTTAGTAAAAATCCTCGAGATGTATTAAAGCAAATCTTCCTGGGGGCGGCAAAAACTCCCTGCAGGGGTGAGAGCCGATTTATGGTTGTTTGATATTTTACGAGGGCGGTTTTTTCCCGCCAATAACCGATCAATTTTAAATTAAATTGAAATGGAGCTTTTGGATTTAAATCTTTCATTTCCATTATTCCCGGCGCCGTTTGAAGCATCACATGATCACTTTTTTCCATTTCATCCCCTGAACCCCCGTAAACCGTAATTTTTTTTCTTCATGTCTGCGGGGGTAAAAACCGATGTTATTAAGGGTTACTTTTTTATTTTATTGTTTTCGACCTCCCCGCGGTTAATTTGCTTCCTAACTTCTTCATCTTCCGCCGGACCCGGTAAGAGCCGCATGGATAATTTCATCGCCACCTGTGGGGATTTACGATCCGTCACACTCTTCGGGTTCTCGGCAGTTTCATCGGCGAATGGTGGCAGCACGGAAAGGTTCGCGTCGCCCTCGGGAAAGCGTCCCTCCTTCCCGGGGCCGATCCTCATTTCGTTCTGCCGGTAGATGCTCTCCCAAAACCCAAGGGAGAAGAAAAAAAAAAAAAGAAAAGGATGTGCAATTGAGGTAATAAATATCTAACGATCGTCCGACAGCCGGGAAGATATTTAAAAAAGGTCCAATCACCGCTTTGTGCTGACGTCGCCAAAAAGGAGTCGTTAAAAACAAAGAAGTCAAACCGAAACCATCCTTCCGAACCTCTCTCGCCTTTGCCTTCATGAAATCATTGCCGTGTCCCATTGTCCTCTGCGACAGCCTCCGTAAGTACCTTCAGCCCTTGATCAATTAGACCCGAATGGGAATTTGCGATTGGTCACTATTCAATTTAAGGCCTTCCATAATCGCAGGGATCGTTTTGTGGCCTTCTGAATAAATGGTCTCCGGTTGACCGAAATGGTCTTCCCGACCTTAAATAGAGCGAGAGTCCGTGGAAGAAGGCTTTTTCGCGTTCTCAGCAGACGCGGCTTCGACCACGACGCTCTGTCAGCACGCAGAAGCGATGGAAGCTTTTTGGGGAAACGTCAAACCTCGGTGATCGCAACATTCGAAGCTCTCGCATTTGCTTTCTTCTTCCTGATCTTTGCTTACCGCAACCGATGATAACGCATCCGTCTGTTGCGGAATAATTCACTTAGGCTGTCGATCGACTGGGGAAATAGCTGCCATTTTCATGGATGTGATGAGTTTCCGTTTTTTTCATTTCTCGTCCGTGGTACCAGCGGCAGATATGCCTTTGATTGTCCCCTTTCACGATCGTTTCCCTCTCCGCCAGCTTAGGGAATGCGAACCTTAAACCTGATCTCATTTGCCCCGTTTAACTCGCCGACAGCAGCGTAAAACTGGCTCGGTCTTGGCTTCTGTATTCATCATAAAAGCGACTGACTGAATAATTTCAAAATGGAAGACTTTTTTGTTTTTTTTTTTTTTTTAGGAAGATGGGTCTATAATTGATGAATATTTCATTCGGTGGGGAGTAATTAACGAGGATCAAGCGGTAATGAATCGTTCGGAAGAGAAGGAGGAAGGAAATCGGGAGGAAGAGGAGGCGAAAAGAGGATTAGATTAAAAAAAGGTGGAAGGTGAATTATCGCGGCTCCTGCCACGACGGAAATTCCTGTTCCACCGGATTATTCCTCCCGATTACCCGCCTTTGTTAAAGGGGTTGGCGATATTAACAAGTATCCGGCAATGGGCTCAAACGTTCGCCCCATTTTCCTCGCAGCGCTAAGTTACGCACTTGCTTTTGCCGTTATGTTCCTCCTATTCTTCTTTATCCATTTGAAAATGGCCATTTTTCCAGCGAGTGCGGATAATTTCTCACGTAAAATCGGTTAAAAAACCTGGATGTTACACGAAACCCGTCCCGGATTCTCACGATTGCGATATTCGAGATTTGCATTCATCCTGTTACTTTACGTTTTGCCTCCCATGGAAAGCTGACTCTTGGTAATAAATTAAAGATTAATATTTTCCGACTTTGAGCAAATTACGCGCTGCCGGTTTTCGGATCGCGTTCTCAGTCCCAGCGGTTCAGGCGAATGAGTAACGCCCTGAATAACGATTCCTGATATGCGAAAAAGCTCCGATAAAATAAAATCTGAGCAGCTCTCTTACTGGAATCGCTCTCGGGCACATATTATTACAGGAAACGACGATTCCGTCGGCATGAGACGGTGCATCGTGCCACGCTTAAAGGCAGTCGAGCCCTCTAAAGGTCCTCCGTTCCAGGTACGGGAAAACTGCATCCGAGCTTCAAATTCGTTCGCAAACTCCCGCATTTTATTCCTCCCAAAAGGCACCGCTCAACTGCGGGAAATCTGCAGATCCGAACAACGCTCGAAGGAGATAGCTCTGAGATGTTAAACGATGTTCGTAATTACATTGCGCGATTTAGAGCGTTTGGTGCGACTTCGGAGCTACCTGCGGAATCTTGCGCCAAGCAAGTGCAACCGCTTTTCGGGGCTCGGATCAGGGACCAGCAGCAAGCACGAAGCGGAAACCCCGGTCACCCATCCGGGATTGATTTCTCGATACTTTTCCCCAACGGAAGCTCCGCGGGTTAAGCTCCCTTCACGGGAACCGTACCGATTGCGTTAAACAAACTTCTCGAAAAGTTGCTAAAACGCGTCCTTAGCACTGAAGGAGCCAAGAAAAAAAAAATCCTTGATTTATTACAAGAAGCTTCGAAATTGGTGTACGCGAACTGAATATATATTATCCGGAGAAGGTATTGAAGTTTCTAAGAGACATTAAGTTAGAAGAGGTGAAATCGGTTCTTTATGCAGGGAAGCCTTCGCCTTCTTTGTCACTGTACAGCCTCGAAACATGTAAAATCGCGAGGCACCCAATGAATTTGGCCCCGCTGCCGGTTCTCTGGGCACAAAACAGCATCCGAGTATTAACGTAAATTTTCCCAAAATCACCTTAAATCATTAATTATTAAACTGAAGGATCGGATTAAGAGTCGTAGCCGCGCAGCCTATTGCTTTTGGATTGCAAATCGGATTTTCGCATCTCAAAACAAATTTTACGGCCTGCAATCCGGCAGCGGACGGTCCTTTGATTTACAATGTCAAAGACTTCCCTTCCGGTTTTCCGACTGCTCAGGTACGAAGAGAAAAGTAAAATTTCGCGATCGCACCGGATCGCGATCCGTGAAAAGAGATTTCGGGGCTTCGGCATCGTACCGCACTGTGAAAAATCCCTCGGGCCATCATTTACATATGTTACGCGGCAGCATCTGTTGGTTGGTAAAAGCTAGATTTCGGGCTTAAGACCTCCCTTTGTTTGCATATTTCGGACGATGTTTGCAGGCGAAGTGAATTTATAAAAAAAAAAAAAAAAGGAAAAGGTTGGCTTTGCTGACCGCCCGAACCCTCTGCTGCTGCGGCCGGAAACACCGCGAACTTCCATTTTCTATTTATCTTCCACCTCTGCCGTAGAAATCATTGCGGTAATTGATAATCATTAACCTTTCCATCAGGCTGCAGCGTCATTAATCTTCATATTTCATTCCACCGCGTAGTTATCGCGTCAGAATGATTGCAACCGCTGCTGGTAAGTTAAAATCGATTCGTGCCACGTTCGAACACCTCCAAATCCAAGATGCGGACGGGGGAAAGTTGGGGCAATAAAGAGAACGCCGGCGTTTGGGGGAACTTTTCCATTTAGCTGGGGAACTTTTCTAAAATTAACGCCGCGGTCCCCGTGGCAGCAGAAGGTTTCAAAAAGCCCATCGGAAAATAAGAAGGAAAAACGTTTCCCAAGCTTTCGTCCCTTCCCGTCGCGAACCTCCGTGAGAAATTCGCTGAAAAGGTTATTAATACACCGGTTGCTTTTGGAATATTGGATCGTTTTTAAAAAAAAAAAAAAATACGCAGCTTACCCCATTTCGCCCCGTTATGTGTTACCAACCCTCCCTCGATTCCATCTTGCCACCCCTTCGTAACGCCGAAGCTACAAGTTGCTCCGCAGCCGCATTTCCTCAGAATTCCATTTCTGCGGTTTAACACCTTTGCACCCGTTTAGGACCCCGAGTCATCTGCCTGCGAAGCATTGCGGAAACGCAAAACTTTTCAGCTTCGGAACGAAAAATTTTCCAAAAGTATTTTATTTGAAAATCCCCTAAGGTTTGAAGGGAAGGATTAGCCCCCGGTACCAGGTCGTTTTCCTTCCCCGCCGCCAGGATCGCTGGCTCACGCCAGGCGGAAGCGCTCGGTCTCGCCTCGGCGGAAACTGGATCGATTCAAGGTCGGGCATCGCCAAAAACCGGATATTCTCCCGATTAATAATTAATTTAAAATTAATATCTCTAATTTATCACCTAATTGCGACCGGTATCTCGCGCAACCGACAATTACAATGCAGATCCCGCAGCTTTCCGTGGTCGAGGCTCCGGCGTCGGATCTCGTTCCGGGGGAAGTTCCGCCAAATTCGATAATTTATCGCTCGAGTGAGGTCTTAATAAAACGTGAATCCAAATTTATCATTTTCGGACCTTTTTTGTTCGAACGTCGTTAATTTGCGCCAGTAACAGCGGCAGAACTTTTCCCGGCAAAGCGTTCGCTCGTACAGCATTTAGAGTTATTCGTTTTGTAAAATTATTTCTGCACATGATGATCTGCAGGCAATATGCCCGATATTTTTTTTCCTCGCCCCGAGGATGTGCCCGAAACTGATGCCGGTGCACATACGTGTGCTTAAAGCGGGGCTCTCGTTTCACTCTCGATTAATATTTGGAGAAATCACCGGTATCAGTTGGCGCATCATAACAAATTACCTCATTTTAAGAGCAAACAGAAAAATTCGCTTTTCTCAGGTACGGAAAATTCTTAAATGTTAACATGTGAAATAAACGCTGTTCCTTTCGTGTTGCTAATGCACGCGAGATAAGCTTTAAAAAGCCGGGATATTAAAAAAACCTTTTATTATTTGCATTTCATTCTGCGAACTTCTGATCGCATCTTCATATATATATATATATATATCGGTCGTCAAAAAAAAAAAAAAACCACCTTGCAGAAACAAGAAAAGTGCAATGAGGAACGCAGCCACTCGAAGATTTCGATCAGCGGTTTAAATAAGAGATACAAGGAACATATTTCTCAAGAATTATCTCCATTTAGGTAATGCACGACAATAGTAACGCGAACCAGCTAATACGCATAAGGATTAAGCATATAACAATTGTTTAAGTAAAAATTCATGAATATGTTCTCGGGATGGGTTGGATGCTTGGCGGAAAGTGTAAAGTAACACGGTAATTGTATACGTTTCATCTTAAATTCACGTGTAAAAGATCATTAGTGAGACAATGAAAACGAGGAACAAATATTGGTTTGTAGGTGAAGGTTGGTTGCATAATCTAAATTTTATTGTCATTATTGAGGATTCTTTTCTTTTTTATTCTCATAGGCGAATCAAACTTTTAGCCTCTGTCAGTATAGTTTTATGTAAAAATGTTCTTCCAGCAGATCGGATCCAGCACCGTAAGTGACAAAAAAAAAATTGTTATTAAAAAACAACGCAAACACTTATATTAGGTTCCGATAACATTATTAACTCAAACATGCAGTGGTTATCGAAATCCCTATCAGTGACGTGATATTAAGTGCCACGTTTTATGGAGCAAATAAAGGGCATTTTTGTGTGCCTGTAAATGCCAATGGGTGCCTTTGTGTGGGATCGAAACGAATCAGACCTGTTCGGCGCAACAATCATTGCACGGGCATATGAAGCTAACCGAAAGTATAATCATTCTAATAAAGTTCCACTTGATAATGGAATTTCTGTATTTAATAACTGCATTATATGTTTTTATTATCACTCAAATGAGCAACAGTGACTTTTGCCTGCTTTCGCCACTGTTATATGACATCCAGTGACAATCAGAACGTTCAGACTTGACACAGTGACCAAAGCCGAAATGAATGCAAAGCAATCGTCTAGTATTAAACCCCTGAAGAGTGCGATCAACTTACGATTCTCATTTTTCTGTTACAAGCAGCGGAGGGCCCCGAGTTGGGAAAGATCAGCGACTGGGCTTAGTATCGCACTGTTGATTGAAGCCGATATAGGAAACTTCTGCAGTTCCGGGCAGTTTGCAGTTGCGCTGTGAAAATGAGGGATATACACGAACTGAGGATGGCGACTGCAAAAGCCGGCGACGAAGACGCGATATTTGAATTTATGCAGAAATACTTTTTCTGCGACGAACCCTTGAACGCATGCCTCAACCGGAAGCTGGACAAAGAAAGCTTTGGACCTCTGAAATATGTCAAAGACGGATGGACACTTATGGCGTTTGCCAAAGGCCCGGACAATGAGGTAGGTTGGAATCGGAATACAATCGAGGCGGGAAACATCGCTTTTGAGATGACTTGAACTGTTCGGATTCTAAAACCGTCCTTTCAGGAGCAAATAGTGGGAATATTCATAAACCATGTCATCAGGAGAAACGACCCGAAACCCAAATCGAAACCGTCAGATGCGGGCACTTTAAAAATCGTCAAACTGCTGCTGGATCTGGACGAAAGGGCAGACCTATGGAACAAGCTCACGGTCAGACACCCTTTCCGAAACTTTTTTATCTTGCGGCCCATATCATTTTCCATAATTTCACGATCGACGAAAATTGCTTTTCAGTCGGATGAAATATTCTACATCGTCTGCATAGCCGTGAAAAAGGAATTCAGGGGAATGAACATCAGTCACCGGATGGCCATGGAGTCGTTCGAAAAGGCCAGGGCTCACGGCTTCACCCACGTCACCGTCGAATGCTCCAGCTTTTACTCGGCCAGAGTGATGGAAAAGCTCGGGTTCGAGAAAATAACCGAAATACGGTACGGAGACTACAAAGATGAGAACGGCGAGGTGATATTCAACGCGGAGGAACCCCACAAAGCCATCGTAAAATATTTGAAGAAGCTGTAGGACGACAGGCGGCGGCTTCGACTAAACGGTGTCGAAACTCTTTCCGTGATCCGCCGTAAAACAAGAAATTTTTATTCCCCGAAGTGTGTTCAAAAACCCGACTGCAAATCAGCTTCGAACAACATAATGGAAGACCGAAAACTCTATAAAAGATCTAATTAAGGTGTTACAACATAAAGTCACGTTATTACGGCTTTCAACGCCGCTGCTGAGAAATTGGAAGTCGGCCCCCAGCCGCGGGGGTCGAAGCAGGGACGGGGATGACGCTCCGTGGCATCACCAAGAGTGACCCGCGATCTCGGCGGAGCCATTTCGATCGGGCGTCTCCGAGGGAGACGCCGCTTTGGTCTCCCCCGACGTGGAAGGAAGTCCAAAAACGGGGAGGCCGCTGAGAAGTCGAAAGCCCCGGTTGGAAAAAGAAAGCGACACGTCTAAACGAAAAGTTTTCGGGGAACTAGAACTTGCCCCCTCTCCCCCTGATTTTCAAATTTATTCCCGACACGTTTCTCTATTTGTTTTCTTCCGTCAGTCTGTTTCCTAATGAACCACCTCGGGCCCCGTGGCGGAGGAAGAAGGGAAGAATCTCCTCGCACTTTTTTCTTCTCTCCAGCTTAGGGGAGGAATCCACCTCGGAAGATGATCGGCTTCCATGGACCAGCGAAGACTTTTTACCGATTATGCAAAATCTGATTCGAATTTTACGTTGTTTCTTTTTCTTTTTTGCCCCCCCCCAAACGCC
>JAOWBB010007145.1:0-12020 GCA_028565995.1 Ricinus marginatus
AGAAAAGTAAAAAGAAAGCGATTTCGGCGCTATTATGTATAAAGTTTACAATAAAATAAACTTTTAATTTTTCACGAAAGAGACATTTTGAAAAATTTATGACATTCTAAATTTCAACACATTCTGTGTAATATATTTTGATTTTGGAAGGGTTGCAAAACGGGGAACGGGGAATTATTTTAATATCGCTTCTTTAGGGCCCGAGTGGAGTTCCGGTTGGCGCTGCCTCCGAGATTTGTCAAAAAACGGGATTTTATTTATTATCCATCTCGGCTAAGACTCCTGACCCGCAAGTGGCAGAATTGTATGATCGCTTCCCGATCATCTATCACATTCTCCGCCCCCGTTTAGAGGAAACCGTCCTCGGTCAGCAACAATTCATGTTAATGCGAAGAAAAACTTTTTCTGTTTCAGCTGCTAAGAGAATGAAATGAATCATTAGAAAAGCAAAGATGAAGCAAAAGTGAGGAAGTGTTGTTGATGACTGCAACATGTTGAAAAGTTTAGCAGATCGAATAATTCTGTACCTTTTAATTGTTACAATTTTAACTGCTGGTAAGTGCATTTTTTTTTTTTTTTTTTGTTACAATATAATCCATCAGCAACAACTAAATAAATGGCGCCGCTTATTATACGTGCAACTTTGCATCGTTTCCGAAACCTAAAATTAATTTGTTTTCCTGCGATTGAAAAATATCTTACAATGTACGCCTTTGGTTTTTCACCGCATTTTTTTTTTCGTGTTGAAAAGTAGAATATTTTTATTTATCACAGCTCTTTAAATGTAAATATTTGTTTCGCATTCGTTCATATCCATTTTTAGAGTTATTAATATTGGTATTACGTAAATTAACGTGCTTTTTTTGATCATGTGCAATTTATGAAATTAACTACAGGCCTGCGTGCAATTTCGTTCTCCTGCGGGTAAAAATCGGTGCAAAAAAAAAAAAAAAGGAAAATTTCCCCGCGGCTGTGGTGAACGGAGCTAAAGGAGGTGACGAACTGCTTGATCCGAAATAATTTTTCCGACCTGTTTTTCACATCGCGGAGAGAGGGCATTTAAAAGGCGGGCAAAACTTTAATATTCCCGCAAATAATTCCCCGGCACTGAGGAAAATGCGGATCCAAAGGGGAAATAATAATGGCGGAGAGCAAGAAAAATTTCTGTGCAAATCCGAACGATTCAAGCCCCGAAATTATGAACATTTTTATTGCAACGCAGCTATCCCGGGCGATGCTCAGGATGGCCCACATCCAGGCAACCTGAATCCGCGGCCCTTGCGACCGTTCTTTTTCCCAGGGTTTTGCAGCTTCGTCTTCGATTCAATTACTTAAGAAAGATTTTCCTCCGAAGAGAATTTATACGTTCGCGTCTCCTTTTCCTCGGGTTTTCTTCCCCGATCATCCCTCAGCGGCAGGTTCAGGATGTGCCCACCTAGGAACTGCTAACAGCTAACGCAACCGAATGTCCACGCAAACGAAGCCGCATCGCTTGCGGCGAAAACGGAATGTAAAAATGTATGCGAGCATTGCCGATGTATCAATAAATCACAAGCAAAATTTATTTAGCCGATAAATCATATAAATTAATCGAGCTTAGTTTAATTATTGTATATTACTGTACCCAATTAATTGTTGCGGTTTGCATGTGCTAATTTTAGTGAAAATTATATCGTTGTCTACGAGAAAAAAAAGGACGTGGTTGCAAGCTACGGGAAGCCAAAGCCGGACAAGCGTTTGATGCAGTATCCCGTTTAATGCTTCAAAAGCGTAAGGTTCCGTATAATTTGTCAAAAGTCGCTGCTTTAATGATGGAGCAATTGCAGGGAAAAGCATCAATACTCGCTAGTCAAGTATCCGCCTAGTCACTCAACTGTGTAGTGTAACTAACCACATCTTATTGTTATACGAATCAACTGACCTGTTAGCTTAACAACCTGAATTTTCGGAGTCGGCCCGCAAAAACAGCAAAGCACAAAATTTCAAGTTTTCAGTGATGTGAAATTGAGATTCCCGAAGGAAAATTAACCCAATAAAACTGTCTAATACTTTGAGAGCGGGCACTTGCCGGTACTACACAATGCGCTTGAGTTGCATTGTCGAGGACCAGATTTTAGGATTCCGTAACGGGGGGGTGAAACGAGATTTGCTTAATTTTTCTCTTGAAAGTTTTCCTGAGTCGTACCTGATATCGTTCGACGAAATTTTTTCGGTTGCTGCGGTGAGCCAAGCGGGCCACGCATTGTGGATTTTCCGGCGAAAATCCCGTGACGGTGTTTCCGGCTCAACCGGAGTCTTTGGGGACGGGACAGAAAAATCCGGGCGCCCGTACGACGCTGCTCCCGTCGCTTCAGATTTTTGAAACGGGTCTTCGCCAAGAATACATTACGATCGCAATACATTTCTTGCTGACAGGTTGTGAAACCTATCTCGGGCCCGGGGCCCATTCTGCTTCGTTTCGGGAGCCCTTCGGAGCCGAGGATAAAAACTTCACGGAATGTCCGTTGGAATTCGGCATTTTCAGGTGTAAAATGTAAGTCCGGGGATGACGCCAACCCCAGGAACAGACGACTGACACCGGAAACTGCTCGTTCCTCCCCCTGAGATTCGACTTCGTACGCCAGGTTCGCGACCTTTGAGAGACCGGCAAAGAGATCGTGGACCCGGTGAATCTGCATGGAAGTCCATTTACGAGCGTGTTAGTGAACGCACTCACGAGTCGATCGTCAGAATGGACATTTATCCGAAGATCTTCCACTTCCAACCCCGTTCCGCTCGCACAAAGGACATCTCTGCTGCCAATAACTTTGATTCGATCCCACTGAACGGAGGCAAAACTTTAGGTTTCCAAAGAACGATCTCTCGGGCAGATACCAGGCGTTAAACAAAGGACATTAATCGAGCGAAAGCATCATTTAAATGGGAACACCGCAAAATATATATGCATATCGGAGTCCCTCTGGCAATCATCAGCGTTTTTAGACTTCTTGGTGATTTTGCCCGGGTTATAAGAGATTTTTCTGACAGTCATCTACAATTCCAACCAAGCGAACCACCATGCAACACTTTTTGCTTTGAATAAGACCAAGCAACCGATTATGCAGCATCTTCGTCAGGTAATTTTTACGTTTCTAACCGGTTACTTGGATTATCCTAACCACGTCTTCACTCCGTGCGTCACATCTGACGAGAAAAAGTCCGAAGATTCAGGGTGTCAAATAAAATTGCGGATAACGTTTCTATTTATTATTTAGCCGAGCTCGGGGAGGGCATCAATTTCGCCCTAATGAAATATTCATTCTGGAAGGCTCATGACACTGGTAATCGCTTTCTAATATCATTAGGAAAGAAATTCGATTAAGGTGGATAACCCTCCGTTACAAGAGCAATAAATATTTTCCCGGAGAAATAAGAGACTGCACAGACAAAAGTGCAATTCGAGCATTTTTCCGATATTTTGTACGCGTCATCAGAAACTGCTGGAAAACCGTATCAGGCGGCAGCTCCTGCGGAAGCAGACACCGGATCGTTTCTCAATTTCCAAAAATTCACAAAACTTCACTCGATTCGATGATCTTTCGACATTTCGGACCCGATCGCCGATGTTCCAATTCAATGTCGAAATTAATTATGAATCGCAATTGCGAACTGAAATAATTTCATTCCGAGTTTTTTTCCGCCTTGTGCAGCGCGATTGTCTTGCTTACGCCTCGAATCCGCGAACATTCCCGCTGTCGGGGACAGAGATCAGTTGCAAACGAGCCATCTTTCAATGCACTTTTACAAAACAACAGCCGAAATATCGCGATCCGTAAAGTGGATAACTCCACTTAGAAGAAGTCTGCCCCTTGGTAAATGGATCGAAGGAACCGCAGTGAATGCAACCGTAATTTTATACGTGAATGAGACGCAAACGTTCGGATTCGTATACGCCGCAGCATTTACGATGCCTCCGCACATGAAACAGTGGATATGAATCCATCCATCAGTTTGCACCACATGAATAAATATAAAATTTAATTACTTGAAAAATTTTTCTAATTTATTTTTTTTTCCCTCCCCCCCTGTTTTTCCCTGTCGTCCGCCCTCTGTCGCTTTATGGAAATTTTGTGTGTGCGGATAAAGTAACTCATCAACGCAAACCTGAGGAAAATTTCTTTTGTTTCGGAAAACTCGAAAAACCGATTGAAAATGTCCTCCTTCATCAAAATCCCCGGGATCCGTAATCAATCAAAGCTTAAATGGAGTTTATTGGAACAATTTGAAAGCTGACGCACAAGAAACTTGAAGAGTTCATCATTAATCAATTCGGATTCGAGCCGGGGCCATATCCGGCAAAACGTCTGTCAAAAAAATTGTAAACTGGGACACAAAAAACAGCAGACAAGAGTGGAAGAGCCGAAAGAGTGTTCGCCACAGATAACAACAGCAGGACCAATTATTTTTTAACGTTCTTTTGCTACATTTTCGCATTCCACGCCTGGCTTTGTCATAATTTTCGCATTAGCTTTAGGTGATATTATGTGAAACATCAACTTCTCTTTTTACGGTTCTTTTTATTTATTTATTTATTTATTTACTCCTCCCTTTATATTTCATTCTATTTTCTAATTGTTCGCCTCTCCCTCTGCTTTGCCACTTGAGCGAACCTACCTTTTGACCTCAGATCTTCCAGGTCCGAAAATATTTTTTTTCTTTTTCTTTTAAATTTTTGAACCCTTGCGGATCGGTTACATCACCGTGTAATATTTACGCGCTCCGGCCCTTACCTGCCGGAGTCGAAAACTGTTTTTTTGTAACCTTTTTTAAGCGGTTAACAGCTAAAATACATTGGCGTTAAATATCTGCATGCCGTCCGCCAACCGTAATTTCCCAACGCATTTTCGCATCAGGGATTGGTGACTCGCGTTTTTCTCGCGCTGTCGCGACGAGGTGCCAAGAGCAGGTACCTTTCCAACCTGCGTCTCTCGCTTTCCCGACCGGATTTCCCGGCGCTGGTTTTCGCTGGCTGCGTAAAAGAAGTCCTAAAAAGTTGTACCAAAATGGGATGAAGTTTGGATATTTGCTCTGAAATGAACTTTGTCGCAATGTTGCTCTGTCCAAAGGCGAAACCTTTTGGCCCCCCTCGTTTTCCGTTCCGCCGGAAAATCTATTAATTCCCACCTGCGGAAAACTAAATATTATCTGCCTTTGTATACACGATTTCGAAGATTAATTATTTATTCTTCTGAGTCTAATTTTAAGTTGATTTTCCATTATCGCTAATGGCACTTGAGTAATTTTATCTTGTAGAATTTCACCCTTTTTTTTTTTTTTTTTTAGCTGAAATGCAACCGGGGAGAATTTCTATTGACACGAACCTCAGATAATTTGAAATAGTTTTTCCGCAATGGAAAGTTAATCGTGATTTTTTTTTTTTTTTGTTGCTGTCCCGATCATTTACACCTAATGAAACTTGTCCGAATTCTCCACGCGCTCAGATAAACGTATTTATCGTTAAATACTTCTGTATTCTGTGCAACTGCCTGGATAAAACTTTGATATTTGATCGCATTCCGCTACAATTTGATATTTTCAAAAAATATGCATATTAACGTGGAATCGATCTAGTAAAAAAACTTGCGTACATATACATATACAAACATGGTCTATTGTAAATTTAACTTATAACGGAGAAAGTTAAAATTATTTTGCACGGATTTTTCTAGTGTGTTTTACCGAAAGTTAATTACAAGTTTTTGAAAATGTTTCCGTTATGAAATAAGCTTAATTGTTGAAATATTGGCGCTGTCACCTCTGGAGGCGCTGCCGCTGTAAGACGACAAGACAGTCCGTCTACATTTACATCAGCCAAGTTGAACATTTAGATTTTGCGCGGAAATCTTCAGGTGACGAGGTACCTGTCCAGCGTTTTGAGCGTACCTGGGTGCACGCGCACTTGTGGGACACCCCCCCTGCGAGATCCCTTAAAGGAGATCGCCTCGCTCGGCATTTGCCGCGATCGGATTTTTATCGCCGTACATCAATATTTACATTTTCTTACCCTTCCAGCGAGGAGCTGTGGGAAAAGTCCATTAGCCCAGCTTTAGCGTTCCTTCAAGAATTTTTTATAAATTTCGCTTAGCGTGATTCTGTCGCAAGGTAGATAATCGATTGCCGATCACTCTTCGGCGGAACGTTCCTCGTCGGCGTCGCGCTGCGGAACCGGGGTAAGCGTCGCCGCTTAAAAAAGCATTCGGATTTAACGGTTCCCCATCAAGTGCGACGATTATGATCTGCTGCATGAATATTCACAAGCAGATGAAGCGTCACTCAGCATGCCGAAGGTACTGACTCGATTCGGAGGCGTCGAACGCGAATATTTTTCGTTCCGCCGCGAAAGGATAACTCTCATTTATCTGGCGCTTGAATGCGGGGCGGCGTTATTTTTTTTTTAAGTTTATCTGCGTTCCGGAGAGGAAAAATGCTTTTTGAAATTTATTTATTTATTTATTTATTTATTCGTTTAGCTCTGTCGCGAGCGATTGATCCCTCCGCACGTAAATTTCTTCGGCATTCGGCTCCTTCCCGTGGGGCAATCGAAAAACTGATTTTCCGCGGATTTGCATCGGGGCTGCGAATCCGCTAATCATGTCGCCCCGCGCGTGCTCTTGGGAAAGGGCAAAATGTAACGGGGCGGACCAGCGGTCCCGCGGAAAATCGTTCAGAATGTCAAAATAGCCGGGAGATATCACGCAATTGCATTTCGAACGCCGGGGGTCCGCATTTCGGCGAGCCCGTGCGACGTCGATGTTCGGACACGAACGTCATTTCGGTTCATTTCACGTAAGAGTTATTGGCAAAAGGGCCATCGCAGAAGAAGATTACAAAGTACGCATGAAAACTCACACGCACGCGTTCGTATGCGTATGCAAACGCCCGGAAAAGCCTTCCCTCGCGGTCATTCTGTAAGCTGGCAGAAAGCTTCCTTTTCCGTTCGTTTCGCCATGCGAACGGTCAGGGTTTTGCTTTCTTTTCGCATTGTTTTTTTATAAAAAAAAAAAAAAAGCAAAGAAAATGCACCTATTTTTCTCTGCAGCGCTTTAGATGTTTTTCCTTGAGAAACCTTTACCTAAAAATAAGAAGATTTTTCCCGTTGGAGAGCCATATTCACTCGGAGGGAGAGAGAGAGAGATTTCCTTTTTCAATTTCATTTCACAAACGATTTTTAAGGTATTTTCGGAGGAAAATAAAATTTCGACGGGAAATGGCAAACATTGACAGTTCATGGTTAACGCGAGTCTTTCTCGAAGGCGTTTACGACCGTGGAATTAAAAAGAAGAAAAGAAAGCTTCCAACCATGCATAAATCAATCATTGAACCTGAAAATCCTATTTCCAACGGTAGTCAAAGAGGAACATTATTTCGTTGCGGTTGATTGTGAAATGAAATGCGAAGTTCCATAAAGAATTTTTATTTTTAATCATCAGTAATATCGCACTTTTATATATGAGCGCGTGTATTTCGCTGCCCCGAGCTCTCTCCTCCGGGAGGAATCCACTCGCTGCGTTCGCCCGGAGAAAAAATTTCCTAAAAACCGTTCCGTCGTCGAAGTGGCAGCAAAATCGCCGGGCCGAAAAAAAATCGAACGAACCTGGCTTCGCAGGGAGGCGGAAGACGAAAAACGCTGCAGCTCTGGAACCGTCAAACGCGTCCCGTTCTCAGCAGCAGTGCGAAAATATTCCCCTTGCTCGTCAAAATAACCCCTCAAGTCTTCGAACCCGGCAGCAAATGTAAGCAAGGAGGAAACGAATGAATTACGCCGGCGTACGCATTAGGGAAAAAGCAGAATGTTTGCACCCCTGTAGCTTGATAATATTGTACAAACATTCGAGGGAGGTCGAAAAATATGTGAAATTTAAAATGGGGCCATGCATGAAAATAATAGAAGTTGTATGAGATAAAATTTGCATTTTCTAGTAATGACATACTCGATTTCCTTTAATACCGACATTCGAGAGGGTTGTATTTTGAAGTGCACTCGGGAAATATTTAAGCCCCCATTAGAGGAGGCTAGGTAAAGGGATTCCGCATACGCAAAAATCTATATTTATGAAAACGGCCCGAAGCGGAACATGTAATGTTTAGTCTCGCTCTCTGCCACATCCGCGATAGATTCAAAAAAACCAGACATGGCTTAATCTTCTTTAATGTTTTCCAGCTGTAAAAGCGAGGCGAATGCGGTGCGCTTCGTGCGTGTGCCGGGAAATGGAGAAGCATCTCGGAGCCCCGACCGCTAAGCAAATTCGGCACTGCAGCTTGTATCCAAAACGGATACGCGGGCACTGCAGCCGCCGACAGAGCCAACCTTATTTTTCAGCCCGGAACCTGAAGCTTTCCTCCCTCCACGAGGGAACGTTGAAGTTTCCGGGTGGGAGTCGAGTGAGCATCCCGGCTCAGGTACGGTTTGGCGGTAGGGAAAAGGTGAAAACGTATTTCCAAAATTGCGTTAGGTTTTAAAGGAAATCCGATTTCCGTTATGCAGCGTTCCGGCTGAGAAGTCGTTCCCTTAATTAATGTAAATGGAATGTTTCCGTGTATATTGTCAGTGGAAACAATTAGTTTGAAACTTCAATTAACACAAACCGTTTGAAACCAGCCGCTAATCCTCGCACTTCCGGAAACAATGCGAAAGTAATCGCGACTTCATCTTTTCCGCCATCTGCCCTTTCCAATTTAATTTATTCCAACCTAATTTGGTCGGAAAATTCGGGTTCTCGCGCCGAGGTGAGAACTTTTCCCGGACGGCTCGAACAAAAAAAAAAAAAAAAAAAAAAAAATTTTGCAGGAAGCCAGCGCCTAAACGCGGGCGGAAATTAAAAACCGGAAAGGAAATGGGAACGGTGAAATTGTCGGGGCGACACCTCGGCGAGATCCCTCTTCGATATATCGATATCTCGCGGAGGGGACAAATTACTTTCGCCCGCTCTAATCCTAGGCTTGTTCTTCGCCGGATTCATCCTCGCCGGCCAACCGAGGATCGCGGGACCCAGGCTCGAACCTTCCGATCCTCCGGCCCTGATTCCGGTAAAATCTTTTCGCTTCGAGACTCATTTTCAAAGGTTTTCCTTCATACCTTGTCAGAGGCACCTTTCGGCGATTGCGCATCGGGCGTTCCCGAGGTTTTTGGCTAGGCATTCGCCGATTTTGCTGCGAGACCACTGCCGGACAAGAAACGCGGAACCGTCCACCTTCACCTTCCTTGCTGCGGCGGAACCCAAATTAATAATCAAAGTCGGTTTAAGCAACCTACATCCACGTAAAAATCGTTAATTATTAACGGCAACTCGTTCGTCCTGTCAGCGATGTAGCTCATTAATAAAATAATTTAACTTTAATCGAAATTTATTTATTTTATTTTTTTTTTTTTTTTGGTTTTCCATCGTCGTCAGGATCAAGACATTCCGGATTCGCTCGCGGTTTGCTAATCTGCTTTAAAATCACCGCTTTAAGAAATTCTCCAAATAAGCCATCGGCAGTTTTTCCGTACCAAAAAACTGAATAATATCTCGAAGGTACGTTAACGGCTTTAGGCACGGTTGAACGAGCGAAATTTAACTTGTGCAGAATGGAAGAGCGATTACTTTGGACAATAAGCACTTTGCATAATGGATTTTTTTAATTTATGTTCTCCGGTTATTATGAGATTACTTAGGAGCTTCATGGATTTCAAGAACCCTTAGCACGATATAACCATTAATTCTTAAGATTAGACCTACTTTTAGCTTGGAGAACAAGAATTCAAAATCTTACGGAACGAATATTGAGACTAAGACATTTATAAGATATCGTTTCCCGATAACTTCTTAAAAAGAAAAATATTTTGCAACTTTTCTGTCATTTTCCAACATTCAGGAAAATGAATGCAGCAATTTCCAACCGACAGGGCTTCTCAGTGTTTTTTATCGTAATTGTAAAAACACTTTCGATAATCACAAATCAATAGTTTTGGTAAAAATAGCATCCATTCACTTGGATGTTAGATTATATTGTTTGGAAAACAAAAAAAAAAAAAAAATTCCAAGTTTGTGCATTGTTACTGAAACAGAGGTTATTTATGATGTGTTATTGATTCTGGCTAACCTATATAAGAACTTTTATTAATATAAGTATTTTTACACCGCGTTGCATTGTTTATAATACGAAAATAGACAGTGTCTTTTTTGAAAGATTCTTTATTCGGTTTTTTTTTTTTAAAACCGTTATGAGAATTTTGCCGTAGTAAAAGCCAGAAAAATCGATTTTCAGTTCATTTCCTGAAAGTTTATATTCAAAAGTAGACAAAAAGATACTTATCAGTTCTTTTACACGACATTCTTCGTTTCAAATTGTTATGGAAATGAAGATTTGTCTCTAATCCCGAGGAAAAAACTTGTATTTTGATGAAAAATTTCGACTCGCATGTCAAATAAATGAACTAGCAAAATCGAATTTTCAACTGGCGCAAATGAGACAGAAATGGGAAATTCTACCAGAAAAAAAAAAAAAAAAAGAAAAGAGAAAACTGCTTCGAGAAACAACGCAGTTTTCGAAAAGCGAAACCTCGATAATTTCGGCTTAATCAGCGATAGCTCCGAGCTGAAAAAATAAGCGAAACACCGTCTCGGGAACCTTACGGACCTCCGGCAGCGCGAATGCATGCGGGAATTTCCTCGGTTCAGGTGTCCACCGGGAAGGAAACCTTTTCGTCTGCAAAGCACACTTATTAAAACCTGTCGCGGAGTGCACGAACCTTTTTAACATACCTATCAATCAATCAATACCAGCGTTGTCTCCTCCGTTTAAGGCTCTCATTTTTCACGTCGACAGTCTCATCAATCAAACCCGCTTAAACCTTCCCGCGGATGGGTTCTCGGGGTCCGTGGCCGCGTATCAGAAAAACTGAAAGCTCGCCTTTTGCCCTGCCCTCACCGGCAAGGAATATCTCTCCATCTCGTGCATTTAACTCATTCCCGAAAACAATGCGGAGATTAAAGGCAGGCTCGTATATCACCTCGGTCTCTGACGATAATATCGGAAAACAATGAATTCTTTAACCTTGATCAATGAGTAATTTATTTCTCGGTGACGGCTACAGAAAAGGTTAGGCCCCCGAACGGAATTCCTCTCTTACTTTTTCCTGCAGCAATTTCGACGGTGAATTGATTCGTTTAATACGGCTTTATCCGGGTTTTATATCCGTGTACGCCGCAGCGAAAACATTCGCATTTGAACAGCTACAATTCCTCATTTCCTAATTGACTTCTTTGTTAATAATCCATTCTCTTTTATTCAAAACCTTCTGCTTTAGCCTCCGCCGCCCAAGCTTCATCCGATGGCTTTGCTTCATTTCGTATTAAATTTTCTACAACGTTGGAAAAAAAAAAAAAAATATATATATATATATGTGAAACAAGAACCAGAACTTAATATAAAATTTTAAAACTCAATTCAGTGCTTCTAAAGTTTGAAATTAATAACCTACAGAAAAGTATATCGATCATGAAATAAGTTGCTGTTGCGTATGAGAGATTTTTGAAAGGTAACGTACATTATGAAAAGATACATATCTTTTTTTTTTCTTTTTTTTTATGCTACCTATTTGGTCGTAATTTGTCCTCACAGTAACATGCCCGGCAGCGGGACACATCGGCGTGGATGCATCCCATGTCATCGAGAGGAGTGCGAGCACTCAGATGATGCCCGGACCGCGAAATTTCGCATTGCATTTCTGTAATATTCCCGTTTTAACCCGGTAATTCAACCTCCCCAAATAATTAAATGAAACAACAAAGGAGAGGAAAGTGGCGTTTCTACCCCTTCGCACAAAAGACACCCGATGCACGCAGATTTAATTTGAAATTGATAATCGAAATTTAAACTCTGGGAAGATGCATGGGTTACTTCATTTGGGGCTATACGCGTCGTAAAAACTACTTTCGACAGGGAATGTCAACAGAAGGAGAGTAATGCACAGTCAAAAAAACTTTTGTACATTTGGG
>JAOWBB010007146.1:0-11995 GCA_028565995.1 Ricinus marginatus
CGTTCCAGTTTCTACTGTTATTTCTACCGAACCAAATATCATCGAGGAACAATTTACCTTTTTTTTCAAATGTATCTCTCCAGTGTATTTAATGGTTTTCGCACACGACAATAAGGTTGCTTCGTTAATGGTTTCTTTCCCTCTAAAATATCCTTTTTTACTTCCTTCCCTCGTCAGTTGGGTTAAATTAATTCCCTTCCTCGTAAGGAGTTATCGGCGCTGATGCTATTTAATAACTCATTTTTATGTTTTATAGCCATTCTGAATCGAGAAATGAGATCCCTCTTTTTAATAAAACTACCCCAAAATATAATTTCAAATTAATTTAAATGTTAAGGTACATTATATGCGAGAAAAAGGATATAAAGCATAATTGGAATATTTTTTTTTTATCTCCCGGGTTGTTTGTTAATATGCAAGGCATATGTTCAATATTGAATTCTTTCATTAAGTAAATAGAATAAATACCAAATTCAGCACGGTTCCTTATACATACAAATAGCGTTTGAAAAAAGCCAGTAACGCTTTTACAATCTCACTGATCATATAGTAATAAAAGCAACATCTGTTTGCAAATAGGAGTTAGTCATTCGTACAGAATTTGTTTTATTTTTTTACTTGATTTTTAAAATTAGCGTATTTACGCAGAATCTGCTGAATATATACATACATGTATGTATATAATCATCATCATAGGCAATTAACCACTTTCAATTGTGGTTCAGTCTCCCTAATGTATTTTGCATTAGAGGTTGCGGTGTGCATTATTATCATTTTGATTATCGGCATATTTTATAAAACAGTATCATATATTTAATGAATGAATGTTTGTCGCTTTTACCTAAATTTTATGTGATTGGACCTTAAGGTGCACATCTCGGTGTATTAAAATTTGGTGATATTTCTAAAAAAAAAATTGATATGTTGGAGTAGAACCAGTCTATTCGAAGGTATGCAAATGTTATTATTACAATTGATAAATGCTAATCTTAGGTATGTGTTAATAAAATTTAGGGGTCTAAAGGTTATTTCGAACAATATTCTCTTGAATAGAAAAGAGAATATTGCAACAAAGATCTGAAAATTAAAGATACTTCTGGGTATTTGAAAGTTAAAATATAAATATATTGTAGAATAGTGTTGTACATATAATTTCGTTGTATAAATATGTGTGTACATATACAAATAATTTCGTTGTATAAATATATGTGTATATATACAAATTCATAAACTTTTAATTTCGTGCTTTTTTGGGTAGCGTTTCATTTTTTAGTTTTGCTACACTTTTCCAGACCCTACTCGGCTTCCTTTTAATAGTTATTACGTTGGATAATAATAATAATGATGTGATGAGTTCTTTGCTTTTCTTTCTGGATCAAATCACCCAATTTTCGAATTTCCCGAGAAGTGGGTATAAAAGTTGATTTTAAGGGCAAATTTCCGCTTTGAAATGAAGGAGGCATAGAGTTACACATTGTAAATGCTAATTGCAGATACCCTATATCATAATAACTCATTTTCAGAAAAAAAAACTCAATTTCCTCGGAAGAGGGGATTTTGTCGCCAAGGCGTTCGTGCGAAAGAAAATCTTCGACAGCTCCTTTTTTAATTTTTGCTTTTCCCGCGCTTCTGACCGCCATCCGACAGCAGCGCTCCCCGGCGAAAACTTTTCATTTCCTATTTTTAAAATTTCCCTTTCCTCGAAAGGGGGAAATTGATCCCGGGATCGACCGCGTTTTCCACCTTGTGCCGCGGCTTTTCCGACGTCTCCTCGCGGCACAGGGCCCTCTCGGCAGAGCGCGGGGTGGGCGGAGGCGTCAGGATGCAGACCGCAGGCCCGAAAATCGGAAGCGGAAGTTGCAATCGCCGCTCGTGATGCTCCCCGCATGCGAAATCAAGAAGAAATTATAGCACAATTTTATTTGGAGGATTCGCAAAAATAAGCGGCACATGCAGGCGAACCGATGCCGCAGAGCGCGAAGAAATGGAAGCCAAAATCGGGAAACTCTTTCGTAGTGAAAATTAAAAATTTTCAATTTGCAATCGGTTAAATTATTTTAGGAAATTGCGAGCGAACGATGTAATCCCCCGCGTCGGGTTTTAACGTTTAAACGGCAAAATTTTTTAGCTCACTTCCCAGGTTTGGAAGCTACCATTCCAAATGAATTTCTTAAAAGCACTCGTCCTTCGCATTAGTAAGGAGCAGATAAAAAATGTTTGTGCAGTTAACGTCGCTTAATTAAGCTATCGTTTTATAATTCACTTGGGTTATGTGCGGAAATTGCCTGGTCCGAGGAGTTTCCGCAATGCAAATGAACTCCGGTTAATAATTAAAATTTGGATAAACGTAAAATTTTTGCCTTTAAAATCTTATTTTATAATCGAAAAAAAGAAAAGTAAAAAGAAATATTCTGTTTTCACTGTACGTTGCGAAAGATTTATATTTACATCGCATTTAAATCGTTTTCTTTTTTTCTTATTTGATTCCGTAACAACGCAATTTGAGTTCCTTATTCTAGCACTTCGCCAAAATTAATCCAGCCTTCGAATTAGTTAAGAATCTACGATAGAGAGATAAAATGTTACATTTTCAGGAAAAATTTTCAAATATAGAACGGCAACAGTCGTAATTAATAATGCTTGCACGCGATGACTTATAAGCAACAAATATTACTGTATTTGCCTCCAGTACTGATATTAAGCAGCCGATATTATTTTATATTTTTGAAAAATTATATTTGTTTTCGTTTTAGTACGTTAGCTCAATTGAAATTTAGATCGGTTTAAAATATTGAAGAAGTAAAAAAAGCAAATTGTGAATGAATTCCAACCGTATGTGTCTAATCCGAAATTATCAAAAAATGAGGACATTTTAATGGGAACGTTAGAACGTGGAAATGGAGGCGAAAGAGAGGGAGAACGGGAAAAATCGACCATACAATTCGAAGATTTTTCGATTGCGGTTCACGCAGCCAAGAAAACCACCGCACGAATTCATAATGTTAGAAAATACGGATCGGCAGGAAAAGGCTCGGTGCCCCCGCAAAAAACTTAAATATCCTCCATAAATTTGCTCCTTCTCCCGAACGAGCGCGGAAACAACAGGAGATGGGATCGGCATTTTTGCGCTGCAAAAGGCTTAAGGAATCTCGTCGCGAGGTACGGTTCACGGGAAGAGTTCGAAGGGGGTCGAAGGAGGTTGCGAAAATTTCGAAAAAGGCTCCCTTCGGCCGGGAGGAGGGAATCGCAGCGCGACCGCCCCGTCAGGTTGATCCTTTTCCGAACGGCGATTGAGCGGTTTGGGGAAGAGAAAGATTTTCCATTTTGGCGGAATCGGCGCCGTTTAAAGCGTGCACCGAGAGCTCCCGAAATTTGTTCCTTTCGGGGGCGAAGGCAGAGCGGATCGAGAAGCCGCAGAAACGAGGAGATTCAAAGGAAAATCTCCTTTGGATATCGAGTTTCTTTCGAACAAATCCCGCTCTCGCTCCCGGTTTTTCCGTCCTCTCCGCCTGCTCCCGATACCTGTCGCGAATCCGGTTCGACTTTTTTTCGATGCAAAAACTGCACGCCCCGTCGATTGCCCCGCTGCCCCGGGGGGTGTTCCCCGACGGTCACGCACCGCAGTGGGGAACACCGTTAAATTTTCTGCCCCGGTCGGAGTTTTGCTCCGGTTTCTAATAACTCGCTGCCCCGTTCGAATCCTTTGGGATTTTCGATTTTACACGTATAAAAAGGCGCCCTTTAACCTAAATAATTCGCTTCCCGTCCCTCCGTCCGGGTTTGCCTTGCGCCGTCGGCTTCGTTTCCCGCCGTTGTCGGTCGGGTTTTTCACCCCCGTTGAAAAGAACATCCTGTTGGAAAAGAAAACGATTTTAGGAGCTGCCGAACGTGCACTTCGACTTTCGGTTATGGAGCAATAAATAAAGAAAATAAAATTAAATTAAATTAAAATTGGTTTCGAATCGTAAACGGGCAAGGGGCGAAAGGTAAAGATATCGTTCGAGGAGGAAGAGAGGAACCTTAAGGGGGTGTTGCATCACGGGAAACCGGTCGGTTTTCAAAATCATTTTCACATTTTCTTCCTGTGGGCTTTTTCATTGGCTCATTTTTATTCGGTCGAGGGGTGAGGGGGGCGGGTAGGAGGGGGGGAGGCGGAAAAAAAAACAAAAAAGCCCCGGGAAAAAAGGTTTTCAGAGAGGAATTTTATTTTAAAAAATTATCTCATTGGCCATTTTGAAAAACCAACCAGAAAAATATGTTTTTAAAAGTTCACGTTGAACCATCTCTCGCACGGTGATCAAACATCTGTCGAGGTCTTTTTATGATAAATATAAAAAAGGAAAAATACGGACTGGAAAAATGCTCCGCCTACAAGCTTTTCGTCTTTTGTCTTAAAAATATTTCGACTGCGAAGTCGCAGAACCTTCTATCTCCGTCCCTTTTTTCCTTCTCCCCTTTTTCCTTCCTTTTCTTTCCACCTTTTTTTTTTCTCAGTTTTAAGGGCTGCGGTTTTTGCGTCCCGTCCGTCTGCCCGTCTGTCAGTCCTTCACATTTTCCACGAGAACCCTCCGTTTGCTTTTTCATCCTTCATCTATCTGCCCTTTCTTTTTTTTTTTTTTTTTTTTTTTTTTTTTTAATTTTTTTTCCGCTACCGGCAGCGCGACGGTTTTTCTTCTCCCACGCAAAGCTCCCAATCGATTTTCCTTTTTTTTTTTTTTCTCCTCCCCGGATTTTTCGAAATTTCCCAGCTCTTCCCGGCCGGCGGCGCGCTGACGGACAAGGTAGAAAAGTGGGTAAAATCCTTTTTCGCTTGAGGTTATCCGGGTTGGATGTCGCACGCGAAAGGACGCCGAAAACAATGGCGAAACAACTTGAAGCGTTTGGAAAAACAGTTCTAATTAATGGGAGAGCGGATTTCAGCGTTGGGACGGCTAATTCGGGTAATAGATGCCGATGTAGAATTATCTATTTGCATTTGGCATTGTTCTGCCGTAAACCATGCCCAGTTTGCTCGTTCTTTTTCCGATAAAATGAATGTTGACGACCATTAATGAGTGAATCCACTTTTTGTATGGACGGAATCCGTTTTTTTTCCGCGCCAGACTTAAATCGATCTCTTCTCTGTGAAGAAATTGAAAGGTACGATTAAAGAACTCTCGTTTGCACAGCGCGAGTGATTCTCCGTTACTTGGATGTAAGGTACATCATTTTGTGAGGTCCATCTGACAGGCATTCGATCCATCCGGCTCATATTTAATGCCGAACGTGAGTCGCTCTTATTTTTCTTCCCTTTTGTCAAGATTGTTTTCGCTTTCAAAACGTCAAAGTCACCCTTCGGAGTCCAAAGATTATTTCTGAAAGCGTTCGTCGCTTTGACGAAGATGGATCCGACGTAACGATTGCTCCTTTTTCTCCTTCCTTTTATTCGCAACTGCAGCGATGACTCGGTTTGAGTTCGCAAAGCCCCAGAAAGGATGGAAAAATCGGTTGAAAAACCTCCGGCGGTCGGCGGACCGCAGCGCCCCGGCCTGTGCCAGTCGGTTAACAGGATCGCAAAGCGCGTCTTTGGACGGTACGTTCGGCACGAACGTGCGATGTGCCGTTCGTTCCGCGTTCTCAGGCGGCCGATCGCCGCAGAAATAGACTCGCGATTTTAATCCGGGGATTTCGCGCTTGGGCAAGCGTCGACGATGGCAAAGTTGGCTGAAGAAATGGGAGAGCCCCCCGTTCGTTCATCGCGCTCGAAACGGATGTGCGAAGGGCATCGAATTTCAGGCGCGTACCTTGGTATCGAACGGGGGAAAAAGGATCCGAATCCAAGAAGAAAAAAATTCTGGATAAAAGGTGTTGTGAATCGGGCCCCCGGTGACTCATCCTTCTCCTTGGATTTCTCCTTTTTTCGGTTTCTTTTTTCTTGGTAAAAGAGCCGGATACTTCCCCTATTTTTTAAAAACCTTCCCCTCATTGTTTTCTACCCCTCAACCCCTTCTTTTTTTCCGATTCGGCTAAGCGCCGTAAACGTTTATGTCCCTTCGAGCTTCGACATCCTCGCTCGCGGAAGCTGCATCCTCTGCCCTCGATGCACGCTTCGTCCGGCAGCGGTCTTCGGTTCCGTTTTCCTTCGCGTTCGTGCATTTTCGCTGGGAGAAGCCCTCGATTATTATCGCAAAAACTCGAATTTTTCTCCGGGACGAAGAGCCGCGTTTCGGACTTGGTGCATTTCAGACGGGGAGGGAAAAGTTTTTTTACCCTCGCTTTTTCCACCCCTTTGTATTCTCTGTCTTTTTTTCTCCGACCTCCTTTTTTATCTTCATCTCTCTCACTCTTTCTCCTTTTTTTTTCCCTCCCCCCCCCCTTTTTTTTCCTCTTCCGCCGTTCGCCTTTCGTTCGCGCGGTCACTTTCGTGTTCGGGCAAGATCGCGACCCTCGCGAACGGGGGCGATTTCCTCGGGGCCGCGCATTCGTCTTCCGTCGATTCGCGGCGTCACACGCAGAGGTCCTCGCCGTAAGAATCTGCGTCTTTCGCCGCTCCCGTCATGCCTCCCCGTCCGCCACGCCGCGATCAACCATGCGATCCGGCAATAAAAAATAAATAAGCAAATATACTTCCGCCCGATTTAACTTGTGCAATTCCAGACTTTGAAGTCTTGTCTTTATCTTTTGAAGAATTCTCGCGAAAGTTAGTTAAAAAGTTTCTTTTTAAAGTGAACGACTTTTTAAAAGGGAGTTTCGAACCGCTTTTCCTTGATAAATTCGATTCTCTTAATTGTTTCGATGCCGCTTTTCCAGGCGTTACGCACTCGCCCGGCGGCTGAAACCTTCGCCCCGGGAGAATGTACCGGCGGAGGGGGGCGGAAAAACCATCTTTTCCCCTTTTCTCTCTTCCTTTCCCGTTCCTTTGCCCCGAACGGCTCAGACGTCCAATTAAAACGTATGCGAAACCGAACGCCGGAGCGAACCACTCCGGCGTTGCACGCGCGAGAGAGGCTTTTGCGCGCACCGAAAATCTGAAAATTTAAAGCCGAAAGAAAAAAAAGGAATTCATCGTTCGCCGCTTTTTTAATCGACAAATCCCCCGCATTTTGGGAATCGTAGAAATGTTCGGGGTTCTCCTACCTGCTCGGCGTGGCGGGGATGAAACAACCGGATGAGGATCCGGGTTCTAGCCGGGCGATTAGGCGAACGGCCGAGGCTTTTTTGTTAATTAAAACGGTGGGAATTCCTTTGTTTACGGGCCCGCGGAGTCCTTTGTCCGGCTCGCATCTGCCCCGTTTGCCCACGTGGACCCGGGGACTTCAGTTTCGCCGCGTCTGCCGCCACGTTCGAACTTCGGTTTTTTGAAGTGCAGAGAGAGGAGGAAAAAAAAAAAAAAAAACTCGGGCGGAAGGAGATTGATCGGGGAGACAAGGAAACGTCGTAAATAATCGCGGCGAGAAAAATATCTCCGAGAGGAAGCCTTTTTTTCACTTGATAAGTCTCCGGGCGTCATATTTGAAAGCACCCCAAAGGCCAGACGTCACATTTTTCATAGCCGGCTCGAATAATATTCACGAGAGGAGGACTCAGGACCGTAGCCGGAGGGCTCGCTCGCCGGTGTCGCGGGGAGCGCGGACGGTTCCCCGCGGCCCCGCCCGAGTGCCGCGTTCGGCTCCCTGCCCCGGCCGCAACTTCCGCCGGTGCCGCTTCCGCGTTCCGGAAAAGGGACCTTCCGGTGCATTTCCGCCGTATTTCCGGTTACGCCCCTCCCTTTTCTTTTCTCTTTTTTCGAACGATGAAAATTCGGGGATTCATTTTTCTCTTCCACTCGAAAAAGTTTCAAGAAAACTTGTTTTTAACAAAACTTTTATCTTTATTTTGTTTATCGTATTTTTCTGATATTTCTCTCCGTCCGCCGTAAGCTAAGAACCGGTGATTTGGCTCTTCGTAAAATTCGGTTGTGTCCTAATTTATTTTTTATATTATAATAAATGTATTAATAATATTTGGACAAAAAGGCTCTGCCGCTAATAATTTAGATGTTAAATTTCGTTATCGGTACCTTCACGTATAAGCACATACACGTGCTCTTGTACAATATAAAAAAGACCGAAACCTCGGGAGGCATTAAAATAAAAAGTTATTAACTCGTTTTTCACCCGGGGATTGGTTATGAAACCGAGTTGGGTGCGAAATCAGGTACCTTCCGTCCTTCTGCAGCGCTGCACGGCGACGACGTGCCAACGTTTTTCTGCCGAAGTAATTTTTAAAAGAAAAAAATTATCTTTGCGTCCCACATCATGTTACCGATATGATATTGCGGGATTTTGCACGCGTTCATCCCTGGCTGAAGGTTTTCCTGTAAACTGACCTGAGAAACGGCAGGCCGTTGCCGAAGGAAGTTACAAAAATAGGTGCCTACCTACAAACGAACGGGCATTGTTTGCCCGGTTAAGAATGATTAACAGCTAACCGTAAAATTGGGTTAAATCTTGCTTGTAAATGAAGTCCGTAAACTTTCGGGGAGTCTAAAACGCCAAATTATTCCAATCCGCCTCCCATTACGTGGCGGTAGTTTTTGATTCGGAAAATCTCCGGGAAATTAATCTCGATGGCTTTACTTGACCCATATTTTCGGGGGGGGCGGCGGAAACCTTAGGACCGACTCATAAAAGGGATATATGTGTAAAATATCGAAATATATTCTCTCGCCGGGTTTGATTAAAATTTTGTGCAGGGATTTTCTGCTGGAGCAGCAGCATCATCAGCGCTTTCTCCTTCCTCCGATCCTGACCGAAATGGAGCCGCTCCCGTTCGAATCACCGCCGCGGATATTTTTATAGTGATTTTTCGAGAGTCAGCACAAAATTTCGAATTTTTCGGATGGGTTTTCAGAAATATCTTGCCACCCGGATGGGATCGTTTCGAAGGCATCCGCTGTGGCCCCGGACGGTGATTTCGAAAAACGCCCTTTTTGGACTCCCTCGGGGGTGTTTTGATGCCTCGCAGCGGAATATGCCGGAAAGGCTTTTTCCTTCTTTTCCTTTCACTTTTTGCCAATTCGCCCTTCCTCCGATGTCATCTTCGCCGAGTTCGCTTTTCCGTCGATTACTTTTCCGCGGACACGTAAAATATTGGATGTTATTAAGGAAAAATAATAAATTAAGGCCCTTAATACTTAAGCGTTTTAATTAAGAAAAAAAAAAGGGAGAAAAACGGCCGCCTTTAAAAACTGAATATAATCCTAATTCTCGAATAATATTCCTCATTAGGTCATAATGCGAAAAATTAAATTGTAAGAAGGCGTAGGTTGGGGGGGATATTTAAATGAGAGCGGCCCCCAACTAAAACCTCCGCTATCTGCGTCGCGAAATCGTAAGTCGAACCCCCCGATCGCTGCGATTCCGAGGGGAGAACGGTTCTTCTGGCGTTTCTTCGATAATGCTCCATTCTTTAAAACAAAAGAAGAGCGTCATTTCGTCTTCTTGACGCCATCATTCTTTTTTTTTTCTTTTTTTCCCGCTTTCCTTTTTTCCTCCGACGCCCCCCCCCGTCCAATTGTCCTCCCCCCGGCAGCCCCCAACCATTCCCGATGGTTGCTTTGAGATTTTACTAAGAGCGGATAGCGGCTTGAAAGCTCCGACCTTTTTTTTTTTTTTTTTTTTTAAAAAGTTTTTCCGTTGTTACCAACTTTAAGGCGCGAAACTTCCCTCGGACGAAATTTTTTCGCCACTCCGGTTTAACACATGCTTTTACACGCTTTTTAAATTTTAAATAACTCCGTAAAAAATTAACATCTTGCCGCGGGAAATTCACGCCCTTAACACGTACGTCAAGAAAAGGCTCCCGTTCTGCCGTTCGTTTCATTTGCGCCTTCTCGGGGATTTCTTTTTAACGGAGAAAAAGAAGCGAAAATTTCAAGCCAACCTTTCATTTAAGGTTAAACAGATTATAGTGAAGATTAGTTCATAACCGCTTTTAATTTTATAATCGGATCGAATGTCATTGTACATTAATGAGGATCCCCCCCCCCCGGGTTATCTCATGTCCTCTTAACGTTATAACCGAGATTCCTTTATAATGCCGGGTTCGAATATTTACTACTGCCCGTCATAAAAACCGTATTTCACTCATACAATGTAAATCCAAATGAATTTGCGATACAAAAAAAAACTTTTGGAGAGCGAATTTTAAAAAGAAACCTATTGGACTTCGGTGTATTTTCTTCTCTAATATCGGCAAAGGAGAAATATTTTAATTTTTTGTCCGCACGGGCTTGGATTTGGATGATTCAAATCTTTTTGCGGGACGGAAATTTTTGGGAGTTGTGACAAGAATTAACCCATCGCCATTGAAAAAGGCTTCGCGACGTGAATGTTTTGGGTCGCGTACTGCAAAGGGAGGCGTGAGGAAGGGCGATTTTCAGCGATTATTCGGGTTTCGCGGTTAGGGCAATCCTCTCTCTGCTTTATAAGGGCTTTAACCGGCAAGTTCGGTGAAAAATCGCGTAGATAATTTGTATTATTTACTTTAGACTAAATAGCAATTTCTTTGCGCTACCCCGAAACTATTATGCACCGTAATAGACATAATATTTCACGGGGCAAAAGTTGAGACAGTTTCGGGCTTAAAGAGGAAGAAACTTGGAGCGATTTTTGGCTTCACCGGCTTCCTCATAACTTTCCGAACTTTTTCCCTAATAAACGGGACGAATTTAAACGATCCCGCATTTAACATGGAATGCTTAATGCGTATGTAAAATGTATTGTTGTAATGAATTTTTCGGAATTTCAGCGCCTATTTGAATATTTCTAAACCGTTCCCATATATACGGGACCCGGCCAATCCGCAACATTTTGCCGTTAAATATGTGTATTTTTTGCTGCAAAAACGAACATAAAGTTTTGCTCCACACAAAAAGCGGCATTGAACCTTTTCGTGCGGTTCATTTTTGTAATTTCTTTCTTCCTCAACTTTCGATAATCGCAAACCAAGTTTGGAATGCGCAAAGGGAGAGGCTTCTGTTCTCTGTGAATTGGAAATTATCTAACACGGGAAGGATCTTCATAGAGAGATTATAATAGTATAAATACGGTTCTTTTCTCCTCGGATGGATCTCCTCTTATTTGTAAATATGGCAAAACAAAAAATCACTTCATTCGATTTCGGCGTAGGCCGATGAGCCCTCAGATATTTTACCATGATCATTTGCATTGTATACCGCAATGCACATTATTTCTGTCCCGTTGTCTTTCTGTTTCAGAAGTGTAGAAATTGCTACGAGAGTTGAAGTTCCCCGATTGTTTGCTCTTTTCTAACGCGGCATTGAGCTGGATTTCTTCCGCCCTGAAAAGGAAGCCGGTTAGTTCAACAATACTGAACGAAAGCACAAATCAAAATGCTTACGTACCTACTGCTCCGGAAATGAAGCAAGTAAAAAATGTATTGGGCACTGTATGGGCGATTTTACGGAAATTCGGTAAGGAACTAATATAAAATTAGTCTGTTTTGCATTATTAAACGAGCGAAAATAGGTGGATGTGTCGTCGTGGGGGGTAACGCATGCAAGTTCTTGGTACGTTAGCGTTCGTGTTGTCATATGCAAGCGCATATTGGGTATCGTATGCAAATACGTCGATTGTCACGATACGCTCGCCAATCCGCCAAAAAAAGGAAAATTAAATCACTTCAAGCATTGCAGTGCTTTATGGATTTTCCATGGACATTTTCTTGATTGACAAGAACGGTAAAAACCTCCGCGTAAAAAAAAAAAAAAGGTTTAATCGATCCTTTCGCGGTATTTCCTGCTGCACCTTTTTTGCTCTGCTCTGCGGCAGGGCAGTAGTGATTGCTGCGGCGAATCCGAATGTTCTGTCTCACCACGCGAATGTATCAATATTATTTATATAATTTGTTTATCTTTTTCGCATGACTTGTAATATATTTGTATATCTACGATTACGTTTTGCTTTTTGAGGATTTCATCACGTTTGCTGCAGGGCTTATTTTTGCGTGATAA
>JAOWBB010007147.1:0-11994 GCA_028565995.1 Ricinus marginatus
AAAGAATTTTCCTTTTGATGTTTTATCGGACTTTCCGGTTTTAATTAAACTTCTCATTATTTACAGCTATTCCTTGACGAATGCTTTTTATATATTTCTAATATTCTTTCTTTTCAAATGAATAACCTTATGATGAAAATTCTATACAAAATAATAATATTCTGAGTTCATACATCGGTTGATACTGAACAATCTGAAATGGCTGAGGTGAGAAAAAGTAGAAACTCACAACGAAGATTTTCCAGCAGTCTTGGGTTAGATAATACTGCTAGCTTTAGATTAGATGCAGCGAGACTTAGGTTAGACAACTTTTGTGAAATCTCTTGTTTATACGTGATTGCTTTCTTTCAAAACAATGCTCCGAATATTTCCCTTTGATCGAATTTCGCTCTGTCTGAGAATTTCTTTACATCTATCGTCTTAAATTTTATTTTTAATTCCAAGTGTATGCGGCTAATCAAAATTGTCGCAATTTTGCCTTTGATTTAATGTAATACGAATTAAAATAACATTTTATACGAGGAGTAAAAGCAGGTATGAAAGTACTGCGAATATCGTAATAAATAAATGTGTATCGTGAATCTGTAATGAATAAATTATATTTTGGCGGATATTTATTAGACATTCAAAAATGAAGAAAAAATTGTAATTCTGGAGTCAAAAAGATATCCAACCCTCTGCTCCTGCCGGAAACTCTCATTTTTCTTTTTCATCCCGCATTAATATACATTTAAGATTCAAGTCAGATTAGGTTATATCCTCTCAGCAGCCGCGATAATTATATTTGTAGATAACATAGCAACTGAAGTGCTACACAAAAATTCAGAAATATTAAAATTCGTCGACATGATTCAATTCGGACAGCAAAACAATATTACTGAACGAAGGATAATAGCAACGAAATCTTTTTGGATGTCATTTACTAAGGAAGAGGTGAGCGCTCGCTCTTCATCACGACAAGAAACACAATCTATACATTAAAGTATGGATTGTGTCAAACTGTGTAAGGTATGGATTTATTCTTAAGTAAAATTAAAATAATTTGGAATATATCTCCATAAAAGTTCACAAGGGTCACATGGAGCAGTAGCAATTTAAAAACCAGAACAGTCGTTTCGCTAGAACGGGATACATAACGGACTCATATACTGACATTGATGACATCGGGAGAGATTGGTAAAACCAGGAGTGTTGGTAAAGAGCAGTAAAAATATATCAGCATCCGATTTTATTAGTCATAATGCTTGAAGCTATTATTCGACGAAGTGTAACGTTAACCGAATAATTTCAGTGTAAGCAAAAATTTACGTAATTTTTGATGGGAAAAAGATTTCCAAATTTATGATTGAACTTCCTGGGTGATCGAAGAAAGAGACGACGGGAACATACTAACGGAGGCTAACAGGTGGCTCCCAAGGGATAAATCATAAAACATTGTTTCATTCCAGATCACCAAAAGCGTGGATGCGCGAGCTCAAGCCTCTGCAAAGAGCAGTCCCACAGCAAAATGTTGAACGGGCCGGTCGAACAACAGGCACCATTCAACAACAAGAATAACAGGTTCAAAAGTATCGGCGCAGAACAATCAGATCCGGATCGTCTCAAACGCTCTCAACTGCGATTCCTCATTTCGCCTGCACGAGGGTTCTGCGCGGCCGAAGAGGACTTCATCTGGAGTCAACTCTTGCTCTCCCGACCTTAGGGCTGCCTTCGATCTCTCCGGAGTTCGTCCGGCGGTCCGGCAAGGAAAGCGAGAAGGAGTCACCCCGGCAAGCATTCCGAGCTTCGACAATCTGATATGGAAATGGTCGTTTCCGGAGGCTGTGAAGCACTCAAGGTTTTTCCCTAATTAAGGGAAATTTTGATCGGAGCAATTATCTTACACTTGTCGCAAAGCGAAATACTGCCCGTTGACGAAAGTCTCCCGCACAAGGCGCAGGAAAACATTTAAGACTGACTGCAGATTGATGGGAACATCTTTAAAAGTGAATCTCGATTAACTTCTCTCGAATAGGGTGACCTACGAACTTAATGAACACAGGTAGGAGTGACGTAGGAGACATGAACGTAGGAGACTGTTCGTTGCGTGAATGCGGCGGAAGTGTACTGGTGAGGCTGTATCATCCTACAGGAAGTAAGGTTTTCCTGTAGGGGGCGACCCATTGAGTGTCCCAATTACGTTCAACCCCTCGTTAATCCACGTGAACCGCAAGCTCTTCGCCCCGCGCTATGGATTTTCTTTTCCAGGCTGCGGCAGGGTGAGGAATAGGTTCGGCATGATACGGAGACGTATCATGCCGAATTTCCTTCCCGCGACGATCGCCTCGTCGACGGATCAAACAGGTATACTTCCTTCGGTTGCCATGGGATCACGAGTCCCATCCTCTTGATCTAGGCGAGAAGGATGCTGGCTTTGTGGCTGCCACTTGGCATCGTTCCGCTCAGATATTTCTGGGAGCATCCCCTAACAGATTACTCTCGCAGTTCGAGGAGTTCCTCGGCGACGAGTTCTGTCGGTTAGCGGGCTCGCGCGATCGGAGACTTGCCTTCTGGAAACGTCAGGCCTCGTGTTTGGGATTGCCCCGGAACCAGGGCTCCGAAGGAAGGATTGCACGGGTGGGCAAGAGCAAAGACTTTGTCCGACCGCCGACATTTCCGTATGTTGGTGGAACACCTCCTCGCCCCATCGAAAAAAGACGGGAAGAGGGTCGAAAGCATTGACCCAGGTAAGGGGTTCGCTCTCTTGATGGAGACGCTCTCGTTCTCGTGACCCGGCTGGCATTGCTTGACGGCACATTTGCGACGTACTTGCCACGCGACTGTGCCCCGCATGAGATTGACGGCACTAGGAAGGCTGCCGTTTATCTGTCGGTGGTCGATCTTCGCTCCGGCTTCTTGTTGATGCGAATCGAAGCCTCCTCGACCGACTCCGGCCGACCTGACGCTCTGACGGGTCGAAAACTGGGGCCAACCTCGTTACGGGGCGCATGCGCAGCTTCGAGCTGTCGGTGACCTGACGGAAGCCATATGATTCCACCATCACTGTCGGAGGCCGCCGCCGAACCGATTGTATTGACGATGTTGCTGTGGAGGTGAAGCACGAAATGAAATATCTCGGCCTCGTCCTCGACAGCAGAGAGGGTTTCAAAGCGCGTTTCGAGGTGGTGGTTCCTCCAACGGAAGAGGCAGCCGAACCTCGGGGGCTTTGCTCAGGAGTGCGTCGCCTTTGCGGCAACGTAATCCTCTTCGTACTGCCTGCGGAATTCCTCGTGCGGCACGTGGTCCTCGTCTGGGATCGTTCACCCAAACTGTAAAGTGAAGTGCAAATGTTACATTGTTCTCGATAAGTCGTGCAAGCCACTCTTCGGATCAAGGGCTCTTTTGCGATCGCACGAAGCGCACCAGGAAGCACAAGAGAATCGGAGGGAGCCTGCAGGAAGGCCGTCCAATACGGCCCCGTCCATCGGATGGAATGATTCACCCCACCGAACGGGTACCGTTTCTCTGCGATGCAGCCGGGCCCGGGCCTCGTTGCACGAGCAATCGGAGGCAGGATCAGGCATCTTGATTATGCAGTCGTGTAAAGGCGCGACATCGCAAAGCGATTAACGAGGATCCATCCGGAGTGGATGGATATCGGTGAGGAACCACATAAGCGAGCTCGCGGGTATCTCGAAGATGTTTCCGCCGGAGGGTTTCAATCGGTTTGACTTCGACGCCGTCCACGCGGCCCCTATCATCGCGGGTGTGCCCGGAGGTTTCTCCCGACAAAAAAAGATATCTCAATGGCATGCAAACTGGCAGCCAGGCATTCGGTATGTCCGGACATATTCACTCGGTATTTCCCAGCGCTCCATCCCCAGAAATGCCCATCAAGCCGAAGGACCTTTGACTGTCCTCATTTTTCCCGCCAGAAGACTTCCGCTCCAGAGAAGTACCCCATTTCCCAAGACGCCAATGGTAGATATGCGAAAGCGATGCCGGAAACACGATACCGGAGTTTTCAGTGGGTAAACTTCTCCCACCAAGGGGGAAAAAGGAGTCCCACGTACCTTCGGTGATGCGGGAGACGAAGAATAAAAACATTTTGACCTCCTTAAAAAGAGGCATTTCAAAATGCAAATTCCCTAAGAAGTGAAATGTTTCTGAATCCAAAAAACGTTCAAAATTTCGAATTGAAACTTCTGCTTTTAAAAAGGCGAAAAAATACTTTTTTTGATTTTCAAAGGAATTCGTAAGTGGAGCTGGAGCCCAAGTTCCGCCGGCGAACTGGGTTGCTGGAGAGACTCATTCAACAAGTAATCGCTTAAGGATTGTCCGGGTAGGGGCTCCGCGTCGTACATCTGCAAGACAAAGGGTACGGAGATTTCGTCTGGTTGTGACCAGGTACGAGGTTTTACTCCCACACGGGTCAGCGAGAAATTTAAATTGAACGGAGTCTCGTCGACGTTTTCCGCAACGTTGCAGTCGACTTAGTTTCAAACTCATTTTTAGGGCCGGTAGGTTGTCGATCGAAGCAGCGTATATCGCAGATTGCTTTTCCTGCGAGCGGAGCCGAAGGACGGTTTCGCGAAGAGCGCGAGAAATGGAATTCCGGAAGACCGATGCTGGAAAAATGTTCGGATGTTTGGGATGAGCTGCTCCCCGTCACGAAGCCGAAGGGAAGCAATTTCCAAAGAAGACGTCCGCTCGGGTGCGCTGGAACCGAAGACCGGAGAGGAGTTAGACGGTTTCGCCACAAAGGAACTCGGCTGCGCCGTGGTGTGACGCTTCGGTGGTGGGGGTGGGTGAAGGGAGGGTAAGAAGGAAACGGCGTTGGGTTTCACTCAGTCGGACGTTGTCGATCGGGGTCCGTGGTTGCAGCACTGGTGGTTCCCAGGAGGGTTTGCTCAGGGTTTCTTTCCTGTAAATCTGAGTGAAAAGGAGACCGGCGTCATGGAGAAGACCTGATTTGGAAAGTTCCGCGATTAGACTGAATGCATCGTTTGTTGATTTAGTGATGGTGAACGTGCGGTTTCCTGTTCTTATGTGGAAAAAGCGTTTTGGATTCCTGAGTGTGCCTTGGGATGAGCGGGTCGACGCACGAAAATTGCTCGGAAAACTATTTCGAACACTGGAGTAACGGGGCGAAATACGTCAACGTTAATAGAGGGTGATTCGGGGGAGACAGCTCTCCGGGGCATTTGGGCGAGAATCCTGATTATGATGTAAGTTTCCGATGTCAGAAATAATGCCGTCCGTCGGCAGCAAACTTGTTTGCGTTGCCCTCATTCATTAATGAAAGTGAAAAATTGTCGAACTGAACGGAAATGGAGTGGCATATTGGGAGGAACTTGTACATCTTTTTGGAATTTTTGTTTTCGTGGCCCGGAAAAGTCCCAAGGATCTTCCAATTTGGAAAAAATTTTTTTGGAAATCTTTTGTGCAGGAAATTAAAACTCTGGGGTGAAGAGAAATGCAAATCTGCAGGCTGCTGAAAAATTCTCCTCACTAATTGGAATAAGGAATTAGAGCCATTTCTTTATGATTTTTATATCTCCGTTTTGCTGTTGCCGGAAGTCCAAGCAAAATTTGTCAGGGAATAAGTTGTGAAAAATTTCTTTGATCACTTGCCCGTTGCTCACGTACCGTTCGGTGCTATCAACCAGAGAGGTGGAAACTTCTCGCTATCGATGTGGATCACTCTGATAACTATGAAATTGATTTTTAAGTCTCTTTCTGTAGACAATGAGAAGGAAGATTGCAGTTAGATGCATGCTTTCAGTTGGTTTCGGACTTTGCTGAACGTGTTTATGTTCCGCTGAAGAAGCTTAAAATTTGTCATTCACTAAGGATGGGATTTTCGTGTTTTAAAACTTATTCTACTCAAAAACTTTAACTGATGAAAAATGGAAATGACGGTGAAATCCAAGAAATATATTCCTTGTTGCAATTAAAAAATAATTGATGTATCTGACGGCGAAACGAGATCATAAAAAAATAGTTTGTCACTACAGAAAATCATTTGATTCGAAATTAATAAATTTTAAACTTTTGGTTTCAAAATATTCGTAAGCCAATTTCCCCCAATTTTGTTATTTATAGATAAATGGTCTATCCTATTTTCGATGTAATTGTTTCAAATTTTTAATCTATAGGTGTTATTTACTGAGTTCCTAGGAGATGTATTGTATTTCATTGTCAGTGAGATAATGTCTTTGCTTTAACCACTGAATTTTTCCTTTTTTAGCCTGTATCGGCTCGTATTTAGTCATTTTTGCTCGTCTTCTACCCCTGATGCCTTCTCCAACCCAATATTTTTAAATTATTTATTTTGATTGGAAATTAAGGAATTTTTTACGGTTATCTTCATTTTCTATACAACTATTTGCTACAAATATTATTTAATGACTAATTTTTTGAAAACTGTGATTGACATTTGCTTTTCAAGATTTAATTTTTCAGACTGGTGGAAATTAGCTTTTGTGGTCTAGATAGAATAGCTGGCTCGTGAACCTGACAAATTGGATAAAATGCAGAATTTAGGGTGGGATTTTTTATTTTTTAGGAATTTTACGTAGGAGAATGTTAAACTGAATTTTTACATAAAGCTGAATGAAATTCAGTTATTGAGGCAAAATACGCGAGACTTCGAAAGCATTCGGAGAGCGAAAATACTTTTATAAATATCATTAAAGGTACTAAGAAGAGGTAGCACATCAATTAAAATCAGTTCTTTTTCATCAAAATAAAAATTATCGGCAATAATCTCGCGTTTTTATTTTTTTTATTCTGAATTTGCTACATTACTTATAATTTCTATGTCTTGGTCTTGGTTTTGCACTCCACTAAGTATGTTATATATATATATACAAATATTTATGTATACGTACGTGTATGACATTTTTTTCAATTTAAAAAATTTTATGCGTTTTTTTTCCTCATATTTTTTACAGTTGTTAAGAAGAACACATATAGTAAGATTCGGTAAACTTAAAGGTAAATTAATGAACTTTGAAAGACAGAAATAATGGTGAAACTGATAAACCAAAAAAATTATATTAAATAATAATTGATCCAATATTACCGATTATTTGTCGGAAAAATTTTATTTCAACTTGGACTGTAGAAATGGAAATCGTAATTTTTTTTTTGGTGCACAAAAGACAGCATAGTTTCAGTTTTTAAAAAATCTTTATACCCTTTGAAAGTAAAATATAGCGGTGTAAGGGTCACATATTTACTATCCTTTTTACATACCCAATCCTCAGCGGACTCCAGTTGCATTTTTCTTTGTCATCCAGACATCCTGTTTTCATTCATTACCACTCACTCCCTCTAAACAATGGTATTTTTCTCGTGTCATGAACCCTCTCCAGTCTTTCTTCACGGCTAAAAATATAACTTGGAAAGTGCAAGACAATTAATAGAGTTAAAAGAAAGAAACTTGCCGGTCACCCTGGCATCCGGGCACGCTGCAAACTCAGTCCCGACAAAGGAAGAATTCGAGCTGCCCAACGAGTTTTATCGAGAGTCCTTTATTCCTGCACCAAACCTAGGTAAATAAGAATAAGGTGGACGAGATTGGCTCTGAAAGTTTTGGAAAACTTATTGGCCGTTAAAATTATTTTGCGGTTCATCTTGACGTAGCGACAACGGTAACGACAGCGACAAACGTTTTTCCCTCAATACGATAGGTTATTCATACGGCGAGAGAAATAAGACAACTCGGCAATTAATTAGTAAAAGAAAATCGTAAAATTTTACGTCCTGCTATTTAGCAACAGAATATTGCGCACTGATAGAAGAAAAGAAACTTTTTTTTTATTTCCTACCTATATTTAAAATCATAGTTCAGAATGCTCAGAGGCTGACTTCGAATTGTTCTGCTAGATTCCGGTCGAGAATAACACATAAAGAATGCGAAAAAGAAGAAAGGGGTTTCCTTGCGAGAAATTCAAGATGGAAAAAGATTGAAACATAATGTAAATTGGTTATGAAAATGGTTTCGGTCGAGAACGAAGGCAACTAGATACATTAATTTTAAATAGTAATTTTTTTAACATTATAGTACAATCATACAAAATTCATTTCCACTATGTGCCAGAGCACAAAAGCAAAAGCCTAATTTAAACGAAACAGAATGGAACGATTGCGGGCCGTGGGAAATGTTCCACGCGAATAGCTTGGGATCTCCGACTCCAGTTCGGTATCTTCGCTGTTTTGCTGAATTCGTGGGATGCATTTTAGATCAGATGAAAAAAGAAAGCACTGAGAACCTGCTCAGAGATTTACCCGCGTTCTTCTTTTAAACTAAGAATGCTTTTGGCACAGTTTTACGTCCTGTGAAAGATTATGATTAGAACTTGAAGTCTGCTAAGCCCCAAAAAGGCAGAGTTTTATAGGAAAACAACATAATCACCCGGGAAATTTTCATAAGCATTCGAGTGATTGCTGTTTTCTATGTTACTCAAGGAATATCTGAGTTCGGTTATTCAATAAATGATGAGTGTTTAAAATCACGATTTGCATTTCACATTAATAATATCCTTTGGGGCCAAAGTCGCATTCATTTTCAGTTCTTTTTAATCTGTTTGTTACTGCAAAAATTTACGTTGTCAAGTAATATGCAACTGGAAGTTTAGTTTTTAAACAATAGCTGAACCGAATTGAAATTTCAGATATTTTTTATTTTTTAACAGAACGAGTTTGACCATTCAAATTGCGCTGAAATGCCTACTCCATACAAGTAAAGTCCTTACAAAAAGCCTTCTTGGCGAACCGAACAAAATCTTTGGCGTTACATAAAATAAAGTATGAACAGAAAGTTAACAAAATTTGATTATTTTATCGATATTTTGTCTTCCATAGGTAGTGACTGCGATGCTCTCTCCCAAAAGATATGGGATCTTTAATGCCTACATATTATTGAAAAATGAGATCATTGCTAAGGAGATTCAAAAACATATTTTCTCAGTTACAAAATTGATAATAAAAGCCGGGACTAAGCTTTAAATGAAAATAATATAAGTTACTTATTAATAATTTCAATTTAAATAATTTTTTTCCACCCTTTATAATTTTAGGAATGGATATAAAGATCATGGAAAAAATCTAACAAAATTAGGAGTCCTTATAGCTAAAGGAGTTGTAATTGATCCAACTAATGCATATTTGCCTGACAAATGTCATTTTATAGGTATTGACATCAAAATTGATTTAAAACAACTAGCGAGATCAGACCATGGCAAAGTGCACGGGAATTATAAAACTAATATATATATATATATTATGGCTTTATATATATATATTATAAAATTAGATATAAATGTTGCATCTACAATGTAAAGCCATTTAGGAAAAAGATGAAGTCAGAAAAGTCAGTGCAAAATGTATTGGGATCCGCATGCTCTCTTTGCCACAAACCCAACTATATATAGTTAAAGCAGTTTTCTTCAGAAAAATGATCCGCTTTTAAACTCAAGATAAAAAATAGACTACATGTGATGATGTTCACGCAAAGGCGTTGCAATAAAAGGATGGATTTCCGCAACTTCTGCAAAGATTCCGAAAGTCAAATTATTGTGCGTGCGGTGGCATTATTTGCTTCCAGTCTTCAAAATGCAATGAAGCATTAAAGAAGATTTATACTAATATGTCCGCTGGTTGCAAAACAAATAAAGAAAAATTCTACAAAATTACCCACGGCAAAAATAATGCACGACGATCTTATTTGGATATCATTCATCATTAGGGTATCATCAAGAAAAATAGCGCAACCGTTCTGAGACTCCAAGCATTACAGATTCCTGCAAATCGCCGATGTTTAATCTTTTTACATGTTCACGCCATACTTTTGGAGAAAATAATTCTCAGCTGCAGATAAATTATAACAATTCTAATGACTTTTTTAAGAGTAAAAAGTGCACACTGTTTACTGCAAGAAAATTCATTCATCAAATTCCTTTTATAAATAACAGAACAACCTAAAAATGCGATGGAAGTGCCACAAGAGGGCACAAGAAGGAACCGCAAAGCGAGCGCAATTGCTTGCTTCGCATGGAAATAGCAATTGGGAATGGCCGCGAAGAGCCACGTGGTATGTCAAGGCCAGGCAGGTTCGTCAGGTTTTACTGAGCCGGTTACTCAAATGGGAAAAGCAATGCGAAGTCGTCGCGGCAATCCTGAAACCGGCTCCCGGCCGAACCTGCTTCATTTTACAATGGGAGATCGAATGCCGATTTCTGCTGCGATCTTGGGACGGCAACCCGGCAGCCGTAATTTTTAAACTACGGCTTTTGTGATATTTTATAAATCCGATTTGCAGAAGACGCGAAGGAGTTAAATATGGCCGGCGACCGCCCTGGGAATGTGTTTCGGTAGACGACTAAGCGTCGAGTTAATTGAGTCAGGATTTGCGGGTTAAATAATAACAATGTCTTAAACCTAACGTTAAATCCAAAAATTTCATTGACAAAATCATTCAATATTCCCACTATTGGATCTTAACAATGAGAATTATTCCCTTTTGCTGCAGCATCGAAAACTTTAGTTATTCGGTTACTGTCTTTCATCTTTGTGGCTTGTTCCGTGTTTTTCATAATTATTTTGGATGAGAACAAAGTATAAAAATAAACGGAACTCCGATGTTGTAGAGAAAATGCTCGGGACTGTTTCGGGCGTTAAACTTATATTCCTAGAGAAGGAAATTTCAAAACCCAGTGATTATTCTCTTCTCAAGTTTCTAGATTGGATTTTCCCGGTCTAGGAAGAGAAAGACCCCGCAATGTATTAAAACTAATATTTGGTCATTCTGAAGTCTTTATACTAATTTTTCATATCATTGTTTAAAAAAAGGATGAGACTTTGTTTTTAATGCATCGTCGCAGTTTCTCTTGATCAAATTTGTATGTGCTATTTGATAAGGAAAAGTTTTAATTTTTGCATTTGGTTTTAATTATTTTACTTAGAAAGTGTTCGCTTTGACCGTATCTGTTCTCAAGTACATTTATATATTATAATGGTTCATGGCTGTAAGAATAATTAATAATTAAAATACATATTACCATAAAAGGTATTACATTGTAAGCATTAAGTAAGTTATATACATTCTTTTCAGTTAAAATGTTTACTGTAATAAATCTGACAAATAATCAAATCATTTTTCATAATGCAGAAATAACAATACTTTGAGAGTTTCAGGTTATCGCCTACAAAAAAATTCATGAATTTTTAATCTAACGTACGGTTATAATGACAAAATGATGGAATTGATAATAGTGCAAAATTTTGGCAGAGACAAATGACATGCTCCTCGGCAACGAATTAAAAGGAATACGTTTAACATAAATCATGGTTTTGATCACTTTATTTTATAAAAGCTTTTTATGTGGGTTCGCAATATACCGAAATGACTTCCTTACTGAAAACGAGGAAATAAAAAGCAAGTAAAGAATGAAAACCTCAATGGAATTTATTGATTTTAGTGACGCCTCTTTTTATGTGCACTATTCTTGTTACATTTTTAAAATCATTTGGTCCTGTCAAAAGGATATTCATTTTTTCGAAAACGATCCTGCAGATTCTTAGATTTTCACTCGAAAAACACTTTCAGAGTGAATTCTTGTTCTTTCCATAAAATTACTTTTCCGAGTAAATATGAATTTTTTTTTTGGTACAGATTTAAAAAATTGCTTAACATTTCATATCCTTACTGACATTTATATTGTGATAGAAAAAATTTAGGTATACTTGAAACAAAAATGGAACAGAAATTAAATACATTAGTAGTCAGGCAAATTACTGTCTAGACTAGTAGTCCTATCAGACTATTAGTCAGACCATAAGCCAATTCGCAAGGCAGCATGAGTTAGGCCTCCCGTGCCGAACATGATTTTTGCATTGGGCTTTTTGCTCAACATTTGAGAGACAGCATCACGAGAAGTACATAAAGACGACAGGAGGTTTTACGAGTATTGGAAATGGTTCTTTACATGGCAGAATTTACATAAAAAA
>JAOWBB010007149.1:0-11936 GCA_028565995.1 Ricinus marginatus
TTATTATTATTATTATTATTATTATTATTATTATTATTATTATTATTATTATTATTATTATTATTATTATTATTACTTTTCTCCTTTTGACTTTCTCGGATCCGTTAGAAGATGCGTCATTCATTATGACATTTAAGATGCTCTCATCGACCTTTGTACTGTATATAACAACGGAATATTTTTATTGACAGAGGGTCAGGCATGCAACAACATTACTGTGGATGTGTTATAGAGAAAAAGAAAGCAAGATATTTGTTGTATAGAATTACGGTATTGTTCGGCGCTATTTTCACAAATTTCCTTAAAAAGTACCAGTTTCTAATCAATTGAAATGATACAACGGAGCTTAAGCATGGTTCAGGATAAATCCACCTTTAGAAAAAATGAATTATTTTTTTTTATATTTTTCTAATGTGAGCGATGTAACCAATTGTTTTACGGAAAAAAAAATTCAAAATGCAGAATATTTAAAGCAATATAAACAATTACGAATTTGGTTTATAAAAAAAAAAAAAATTACCGTGCTGTCTTGATTTAAATTGAATAATTAATTTTTGAAATTAATTACAAAAATAGAAATACGTTACAGTTCAAAATAAAGTTTGATATTTGCAAATTGATCTCTGACGATATATATGTGGATTATTTCTCACGATTTTTGATGCAAATGCATATGTTCATGTTTGTTTGAAAATTAAAATTTTAAACGCATTGGCTTTCCCCATTTCGATTGATAATTAGTTGCGAAAAATAACTATATCATCAGTTTGATTGCATTGACAAAAAACGTGTGTTCGGACCCAAAACTATGTGTTGCACTTGAAAGGTAATAATATTTATATTGCTTCAGCAAATAGCTTTCGAAAATAAATAAAATTTTTTTTAGGTGCCATCTGATATGCAAAAAAAAAAAAAAAAAAGTTAAAATTTTGATCCGAGGTAAATTTTTCCCATTTTTCCTTTTCGAAACGGTTTTCATGATTCTGTCAGCTCCGTCAACACATTAATGGAGAAATTTATCCGAGTTTATTTCCATATTTTCTTTGAAAAACAAACGTTTTAGAGCATTAGAATTTTTAGTTTCTTTGCAGTATTTGCTGTTTAAACGGAAGACGAAAGAAATCTACCTTTTCCTTCGTCAAATGAGGTCATTACGTCAATGGGCTATTCTTAGGTTTTATCCACCGAATCCCGCTGGAGGATTTTCTTCTCTCCCCGATCAAATGATGTTTACCGGGACGTAAAAAAGAGTTATTTTATGTTTTGGGTTAAAATTAAGTGGCAAAAGAAAAAAAAAATACAATTCAAGTCCGACGTTTATTTAAAATTGAAAACATATATCATAATAGCTATCCGGATTAGAAGTTTATGTCGAGGTCTGTCGGGCTGAAGAGGCGTTGGCAATGATCGCAATAATCCCGTGGTGGCACACTTTTGCCATGTTCTTATTTGCGACATATTTAACATCTAACTAAATCAGCGAGAAACCGGCTTACCTAACACCGTCGAATTATAAAATAATATTTATAAATTATTCTCCTCAACGCCGAAAGATGAGTGTTGTCTTTTTTACCTATTTGAAAATTAAAATTGTTGTCAGCGATTCCGTGTACAAAAATTACTGAACCAAATAGAATCTATCTAACTTTAATGGTTTATGAATCTAATTAAACAATCTGATGTCTATTCTTGTTTGGTCATAAGTACCGCAGAATTCAATAAATAATTGCATTTGAATTCAATACATATTAATGCAAAGTTCTGAATAGAGATCTTCGGCTGTGAATGATTCGCGTGTCGGGTTTCGCATTGTCCTTAAATAGTAAAGTAGATGAAGTAAATTGAATTTTCACAATGATGGAACCTGAGAATTCAAAGTCTAGGTGACGGTGTATTTTCGTAACTTTTCAATATTTGTTCTCTTTTTCACATTCCTCGACCTCAATCTGCAGCTTTATATTGATAAATTATGTTCATCCGCGTGCGCAGAGACCATTCTTGAAAGCTGGACATTTTTTCATTTCTCAGCATCCTTTTAAAATAATTTTTCAAATTCTTTGCCTTGACGCATAAAATGTATTAAAGAAGTGCTTTTGCCTGTGTTAATCTGAATCTTCGGAATCATATTTGGTCAGGTTTCGTTTTTGAACTTAGTAGAAGCTGATTTTCATTCTTGGATTGAAGCGCCTGAAGTTTTCTTACGGTTATTTTTCGGAAATTGACATCGGGGTTATATATTATTAATAATATATTTATATTTTGACAAATGCTTTATTGCATGGCAAAAGCGATTAATGTGAAATTCATTCTAGCTTAAGGCTGACAAGTTATTTTATTATCTCTGAACTAAGGGGAAATCTGCGAATCACAATGTTAAATTTTTCGGGTTAAACATTCTTCGATTTGAATTTTCGCTCAAGCCCCAAAAAATCGGCATTAGGAAGCGATTTTGGTATTATCGTTATATTTAATAAAACTTCAACCATTTTTACATTTCATATAATGTTGACCAACTTTTTTTTTTCGCTTGCTCACAGTCGATGTTCCTCTTTTACGACATATTAATAATATTTTGAAATTTCAATTGTCAATGGTTGTTGATTATTTTTTTTCATTGACATCCACTTTTCAGCGATTTCCGATGTTAATAAGCAATCCATTTTCAATGCCTCGTTCATATCTCATTCATGATATTAATGGAAATTGCACCTTTTACCGACCTGATCGTTAAATAGCAATCGCCCTCGATCTTCTTACAATTTTGGTCCTTTCACAATTTTACAATTTTACTGTGAAAGCACCGTACATGAACTAAAGGGATAGTCTTAATTGGAAAAATGAACTTTCGGATAAAATATCGCATTTAAGTTGCGGATTTGGAACTCGCAGGCGCCAAGGTTTAGATATTACTAATTATTTAATTTCGTGATTTCAGGTACGGGCACATTCGGTCGGGTATGTCTTTGTCGGGAGAAGTCAACTAAGAAATACCTCGCCATGAAAATTCTTTGCATAAGCGACGTTATACGACTGAAGCAAGTGGAACACGTGAAGAACGAAAAGCACATTTTGGAGGAAATCCGCCATCCGTTCATTGTCAATCTGCTTTGGAGCTGGAGAGACAACTCTTGTTTATATATGCTCTTTGATTACGTCTGCGGAGGCGAACTGTTCTCATATCTTAGGAACTATGGACGGTTTAGTCTAAACACTGCAAACTTTTACTCTTGCGAAGTTATTCTGGCTTTGGAATATCTTCATAGTCAATCCGTCGTATATAGGGACTTGAAACCGGAAAACTTACTTCTAGACCAGGAAGGACATTTAAAAATAATTGATTTTGGTTTTGCTAAAAAATTGACAGATAGAACTTGGACCTTGTGCGGTACCCCTGAGTACTTAGCCCCCGAGATAATACAATCGAAGGGACACAATAAGGCCGTCGATTGGTGGGCATTAGGTAAGGATATTATGTTAATTTATGTGAGTACAAAATGCCAAACAATTACAATTTCTTCATTAAAAATTGTGGTATTTTAATCGTAATCACTCTTTTAAAACATAATACTGTAGTTTGCAGTATTATGTTGTATAGTTAGAGCAGTTAACAAAATGTTATTTTTTTCCTGATATTTAAAATTTTTATTAATGTTTATGATCACTGGTTAATATAAGATACCCGTAAATTATGAATCACTAAAATCATGTAGCTTGATAAAGTTTGTAGTAATTTTTGGTACATAAAAGAAAGAATGCATAAATACAATTATGTTTCTAATTAAGGTTGGTACTTTTATTATATAAAAATAACCATGCCGTTTACTTTTCACATAATAATTTTCGTTCTTTGTTTCTTTTAACTTAATTTATTTTTGTTCTTTTAACTTAAAATTTGTTTACATAGAAGCTAGAGAAAAGGTTTACTTTTATAAGAGAATATGCGATTTTCTGTCCATAAGAGATTTACTGTCCATAAAATAAATATATAAATATAACTATTTCTTAGAAAGTTTTTTTATTTATAAAATTAACCTTTCTATAAATTTCTAATATCGCGAATAATTTTCAGGTATATTAATCTATGAAATGTTAGCCGGCCATCCACCATTCTTTGACAGCTATCCCTTTGGAATTTATGAAAAAATTTTGGCGGGTAAAATCGAATGGAATCGACAGATCGACCCAGTCGCCAAAGATCTAATTAAAAAACTCCTTGTTCAGGACAGAACAAAACGATTAGGAAATATGAAGGTGAATCATCGTGGAGGCAACTAAATTACAATTTAGTTCTTGTGCATTAGCATTTGATATTTTAAAAAGTGTTTGAAAATTTAAAAATTCCTTTATCATTCGCAGAATGGAGCCGAAGACGTGAAACGGCATAGGTGGTTTAAGGAAGTGGACTGGTCAGAGGTTTACCATAGACAATTAAAAGTAAGTCAAACATGAAATGGAGAGAGGGCTCCTTGATCAAATGAAATGAAAAAATACACCATGGAAGATAATTTAAAATAAACAAAGAAGCATAAGAAACAGTGTCAAGAGGCAATAAAAAAGAACAGAAATGTGCTGTAGCCGTTGCTGATTCGGGCAGCATCACAAATAGAATTCGTTTTGTATAACTGTTACATGGTGAATTTGAGAATTAAATAGTTAATTACCTTTATTTAAATAAAGAATATTGTGATTTGTTTCAGCCTCCTATATTACCGCATATTAAATATGATGGCGATACAAGGAATTTCGACGATTATCCTGAAGGAGACTGGAAATCGACGCCTTCGGTTGGCGAGACTGAATTGAAACTTTTTGAAGATTTTTGAATCTCACGAAGACCAAAAGAATCTCATTTAAATCGAAATTCTTGTTGATATATTTTGTTGTAAAATGTAAAAGAGGGAAACTGAAAGAAGTTCTTCAAATGATTTTATCAAACAATATTAGAGAAATTTGTCACCGGGCAAAGAATTAAAATTCAAAGATGCCTGATAATTACTATTATTTCGCTTAAAAAATATTTATTAAAGTTGATATTTCTGTATTGTTTCCTTTAAAAGGTCTCTGTAAAGTATATGAGAAAATTGAAAAAAAGTGGCAAAGAAATAGGAAAATTCATTGTCCGAAACATTGTAGTTCTTTACTACTGTGATATTTTGGATACAACAATAGATATATATATAAATTTATTTATTAGGCACCAATTTTTTAAAACAATTAATAATATAGTTTCCAATTATTAGTTAAATTTTTTTATTAATTTTCAGCAGAAAAACGACAAATTCCCACTAATTTTTTCATAATGAAGATTATTGTTATTATCTGATGAAAATGGGAAATGTCTGGTTAATAAGCAAACGGCTTAATTTTTTTTGCTTTTAGCTTTGTTATTGTATTCATTTATGATATAAGTTTGATTTTATTTCTTATCATTTGATAGATTGAGATGGTTCTGAATATTACGGGCTCTTGCACAGGCATATCCATAAGATATATATGTATACATACAAGAAAAAAATTATATTGTTAGTGATATATTTTCGCATTTGAATTAAAATCGTGATCTCATAAATATTAAAACGGTTTTCGATTTTTCTATTAGTAAATGTCAAATTTATAGTTTTAAACACCAATCTCTTTTATGATTTTTTAAAACAAAATTTTTATTCATGACAGTTTTTCTACGGACATTAATCAGACTTAGCCCTAGTTGAAAATATGAGTTTTAAACTGAAAGGATTTGTGCCTGATGTAAGCCGATTTTTGTTTGTTTGTTCTTCTGAAGCTAAAAGCAAGTTTTAAAATAGTCTTGAATCACAGATTTATACGTGATGATTTTCTATTTAAACTTTATTCATTGATTAAGCTTAAAACAATTTTTTTTCTTATCGCGAAGATGATTATTCAAATTATACAAACTGGTTTAAAATAAAACGATATACAAACTTTTTTTATTTGAATCGAGTTTTGCGCAATGTGTAAAAAGTGTCACTTCTAAAGACGAGTTTTAACCATTAAAGGACAAAGGCCGAAATTTTTTGTTGGCAACTTTTCGTCCCCCATCGCATTGATGTGACAATAAAAAAGGCTCTTCGTGCTTGCGCATACAAACCGAGAAAATATTTACTCACTGTATAAAATTTTATGTTTTGTTGCTTTTTTTAAGTTTTACTTCTCTATCTGGAAGTATTTGTCTTAGTTCGAAATCACTTCCGCCACATGCTTATATTTTTTAATCAAATTTATACATAGTTATAAGGTTATATAATTCGAGTTCTGTCTTAAGTAAAAATATTTTTTAGTAATTTGTATTATAGAACCGTCACAGAACCATAGACTTGAAAAAATTATTAATTAAATATATAATAATTTCGTGTAATTTTGATTTTAAAATATTTGAAATATTTCTAACGGGAATATTATTAATTATATTAGGTTTCAGAGCAATGGAGATTTGCAATTTACAACAATCTTACTGCTTAGAGTAATAAGTAAAAAAGAAAAAAATTATTTATTTAAAAAATTATCTCCGACATGAAAGAATTGGGGCTTAGTAATTTGGTGATGACTTTTACGAAATCTCATTTTTAATAAAAATTAAATATTAACGAGTTAATTCACAAACCTGAAAAAATATTTTAAAAAACAAATCACATTAAGATATGAAAACTGAAATGAAATCACACTGATATGAAAACAGATATTTTTTAAAATTGACATTAAATATTTGTATCAAAATGAGATAAAAATTAAACTGGTTTAGTAATATACGTCTGGAAATTATTTATAATTCTGAAATTTCCGGAACGTTGAAAATTAATGTTAAATTGATAAAACTTAATTCAAAATGATGATTCTAAAATTTTATTTATCTTATTACATTAAGAATACATAAATTGTTTGCCGCCTAAAACTTAATCTTATGTAGTTATAATTTTCTAAATCTTTTTGTTCATTGATTTAACCAATTATCTAATCATTGTTCTTAATTGTAGAGAGAAATATTTTTGTAGGTAGCATTTAGTTTTGTTTTATTATTACGAATTTGATATCTTTTAATTCTTCGGGAATGACAGAAAATTAAGTTTTTTCGCCCAGAAACATCTGAGAGAATGAAATAATTGTAGAAAAATAAAAAATGCAAAATTTTTAGCTTTTTAAGTTATTTCGTTTTGAGATATCCTCGTTGTATATTTTGTGATATAATGATTTTGTTCTACTTTTTAATGATGATCTCATTGTCTGATTCTGCTCCTTTTCTTAATCAAATAATTATATATTTTTTTCATTCCTGTGTTAGGAAATAAAATTTCTTTATTTGAAATCTGTATCAAAGATACATTAAGTATTTTTCTATTAGTGTAACAAATTGATTGAGTTTTTCTTGTATGTGTTTTAAATATTTTATTTCCTTACTGAATCATAATAATTCAACGTTAGTCCACAATTTTATGTTATATAAAAATTTAAATTTTTCACCTATGGTCATAAACATCTGTAAATTACTTTTAGTCATGATTTCTATTTAATTCTTAATATCTTTTCCGTAATTAAGGCTTTCTAGCCATTGCTGTATATTGTTCATTATTAGTTGTTCCAATATTAATTATCCTTGGATTGAAACATTAATTGACATTATAAACATTTTAACGATACTTATATATATATACATGTATAAATCACGTAATTCATTTGATGTATTTATTCGCTTAATTTTCAATTTTTTTAAGACTAAGTTATAAATCTTAAATATTATTGTATTCGATGATGTGAAAGTTGAAATTGTTTTACTTTTTTTCTAAAGAGGTTGTTTTCAGTTACGGAATCGACTAAAATATTCCAAATACCTGATGTACAGTATCAGTCATTTTTAGTATGAATAATGAATTCAGGCAATTCAAAAGTTAGCCTCAATGAAAATTTCATAAACTTACTTTTTTTTTCTTAGCGGGTTAAGAATTTCGAGAAGATATATAATTAGACAAAATCAATACTTTAGTTTCACATTTAAAAACGGTTTAGCATAAATACGCAATGGCTAATACTCTTGGTGTGAGTTTCCTTTATGATTGGTTCATGTTGTTTTCGTATAATGGGGTTTTTAATTGAAATCGATATTATGAATCGCGGAGTAATATATATATGTGTATATATATTGAAAGATTATATTATTTAATTCGCCTCATTGAAGATTTCTTCAATTTTTTTCCACAGTCCTTCACTTCTATTCGATCCCTTAAGCTAAGCAGCGAGATCTCACTGAATCGTTCGAATAGCTTTTGTTTATAAATGTAAGGTTTAGGAATTTTGCTTGATGAAGATATTTCCATATGCTAAAATGAACCATGACAAATCCGAATATATCGAAGATTGCTGTATTTCATATATATACACATACATATATTATTTTTTTTTCTGAATTTACATGCATTCATGTAAATATTGTACGGTCATAAAACGTGGTATTGCTTTCACTAAGTGAAAATACTTAAAATATAGACAATGTTTTTATTTATTCTATTCGACTTTATTATTTTACAGGGCAAGTTATAATAATGGAAATTTCTTTTTTATATGAAAAAATTCAGTGTTTTTTTAAAAAATAATTTTTCAAGTGTATTTTAATTGTGATGCTATGAATTTTCACGAGTCTTTTTTTAAATAAGTTAAAAACAAAAACAAATTTGTATGTATATAAGATAAAATAAATTCCGCTATTTGCTTTAATAAGAAAGAGATTTGTTTTAATTTCAATGGCTGAAAAAAAAAAAAATATGCTGGATGTGTCTGAAAACGTATATGTTCTCGTATGAAATTGAATTTCAATCTAATAATTATTTTTATTTCCTCATTCTATTACATAACTATCATCGTAGCTACTTCGTGTGTGCATAAGCCTAAGATATATGACATTAGCATAGTGCCTTTTAAGTTATAAATATTGAATAGCAATATTTTAGATATTTATGCTTTATTTCATTTGCATTGATGGGTTTTAAATTTTTTGTTAATTTCTTTACCGATCAATTCCATTTAAAATATCGCAAGAGGATGCTCGTGTCCCGTGTTAGGTTAGGTTTTCGGAGGAAGCAAATTGTTCCATCCGTGGTGACATTGTTTAAGTGCTCGAGTCTTTTTCGATGGGCGACGATGAACGTCCCGGCGTTAGAAACCAGGGAAAAGTGTTGAAAATCTCCAGGCGTCCGGTCTGGATGGCAACTCCAGTTTCATCCGTTCGGGATTTTCCGGGAACGAGCGATTGCTGCTGGATTCAATCCAATCACCTTGCGAAGGCGACCTCACCTTGAATTTTTCAAAAATACATTTTTCACGGCTCTGTACAAGGACACCATGTAATATTTATAGTCGAGAAATTTAAGGCAATTATAGTGTAATACGCTTTATTTTAAATCACATTCTAATTATAGGGCGTGAAGGATGTCTCTCAAAATGCAAAAAAAAAAGTAGTTTTTGACAGTGATGTATGTAGCTTAAAAATATAAAGGGATAAAAAATAAAAAAAAAAAATGTATTAAGCCCGATCTGATAACAGGTCACCGTTTCCAGAGGGAGTAACCGATAATACGATTGGTACCCAGCTTTTAAGAGACGGACAGACATACATTTCATTGCATGTAATCTAGCAGGCCATAAATTAAACGCTCCACATTAAACTGTTTGTGTGCACCCAGTTCGGAGCTTCGGGCTAGGCCTGCCACGGTCTCTTTTCCTTAATGCCCATCGCGACTTAAGGCACCGAAAATGTCAAGGACGTCGGAATCCGCCTCTTTCCCCGTTTTTGACGTTCGCTGCAGCGGTTTCTGTGGACGGCAGGAATGATGGAGTTCCATAATCGTCGCCGTGTCAATACCCCGGAACGGGTGGTTTCGACGGGTGCCTCGCCCCGGGGTTTTTAGCCCGCTTTTCGGGGTCCTTAGAATTGACTTTACGTCTGACGGTCGCACTCAGGTACGCAACTTTTGTACGGTTGCCCTCGGCCTGAATATTTTTTTTTTAAATAATTTCGGTCCGAAATAACAGAGAGCGCCCGCCGAACTAATAAACTAAGTAAAAATCATGGCTTGCGTACCTTTTTAAATGATGCATCGTCCCCATCAGTGAAATACATACACACCTTCTGCATGGGGTATTCGCAACCTGACCCAAGCTAAACTTTCGGATTGACTTTTGATGTTTTATATTTTTTTTTTTTTAATAAGGGAATAGGTTTCACGAAGAAAAAGGAATACCATCCTAAGCCTGCTCGAATCCCAATCTTAAAAGCAACTCCGTTGGAAGGCGAAATGTCGCTTAAGCAAGTTTCGTTCGGACGCGAACGGATTTTTATTAGGACAGCTGAAGTTTTATGAAACGCTGAGAATCAGCAACACCTTACTTGAGAAATTGTTTGGATGATCCGTTCTCCGGAGGCTTCGGAATAATGATTTGGGGGGGTGCCTCAATAATACCTCAGGAGACGCAAACTGCGCGTCTTTCCTGCCGTCGGGGACAAGGCTAACGCGAAGCCCTGTCGTGCCGCAGCAGGGGAGCCGGAGCTTCGGAGAGGGTTTGAACCGTTTCGAGCGAGCTTTTGTCACCCGATCCATCCTTGGGCGGATGGATCCCGCGGGTGATGCCCCGGGGGAAAACGGCGAAGCTCGTCTTGGATCATTCGGAATCCAGGTTCGAGGCGGAAGTGCGAGAGGCGCCCCAGTAAAGCTCCAAACGTTTCTCAACAAATTCGTTATTTAACAGGTTTCCTCGCGTGTCCCGTATTCTGGAAATTAGAACGGCTTTGGGCGTAGGCGTTTTTTCTTTCTTTATTTGCGGTCTCAGGAATGAAAACTATTATTGCAACTTGATGAAACGCGCTTTATTATAAGACGATTGGAACCTGTAGCCAAGGTGGACCGCCAAAAGGCATTATTCAGGTTCGGCTCACGGCTATCGACTTCACTTAAAACTATTATTTCCTTCTTCTTTCTAAAACGTCTGACAAAGTTCAGAAAAATGCCTGATAATTACGGATTCCTAATGTAATTTAACTCCTTTAATTATTATATAATATTTTTAATGTGGACTTAGTTTCAATTTTTTTTTTCTTCTCTTTTTTTCTTTTCCTTTTTTTTTTTTTTTTTTTTTTTTGCGGTTACTGTCCAAGTATATCGAGTGCAACTTTCATCTTCGGCTCTTTAATCTAGCCTGTTTGCATATAAGGCACTGAACAACCGGATTCGATGCCTTTCATTTTATAATTATGCGCAGATACGTATTAATTATACTCAGGGTAAGACGGAATTCCTAGGGTTTCAGAGGAAAGCCCGGAGAAATATTTTCTAACGCTTATCCGACTGCAACTCCGATTGATGTTGCGATCAAACAACATCGTAAAAATTTTAATTTAATTCCGAGAGTAATTCGCTAAGTTAATAGAGAATAAATAACGTGCCTTAATAAATTTGCATTAATTAATTGAATTATAAAAATGAAAAGGTATACACACATTTAACATGATTTATTTTTGTTTGCTTTAAGGACGCATAAAACGCGGTACGGGTCGAGGCATTAAAAAGCCATCGGAGCCCGAGTGACGAAGGTTCTGGGCGTTGAATGTTTGCGCATTTGATTGCGAATTCAGAAAAATCGCAAAATGACTGAGAAGTTCCGAAAAATGTAATTTTTATGGATAACCCGAAAAGCGAATGGATTAAAAAGTCGTACAAACGCCTCGGGAAAAGGACGGATTGATGTTTTGTAATTATTTTAAGGGCCCTTTAATTTCAATGCGGGATACCTAAATTGGAGCTGCAGATCCACTTAAATCTCGGTTTCACTTCCCATCTTTTCATAAATCATTTTTCACCATTGTCTAATGTGGAAATTCCAAGAATCGCCGGTATTAATACATATATATATATGTATATTTTTGATATAGAAAA
>JAOWBB010007150.1:0-113406 GCA_028565995.1 Ricinus marginatus
AGTTTGAAGTTTTATTTTACCAAATAGGGAAAAAAAGCCTTTAAACCTATAAATTTTGAAGAATTCTAATTTTAAATTATTTTTTTAAAATAAAATTAATATTCAGACTACTTTTCATTATTCTTACATGAATATCACTGAATAAACAATAAATACAATTTTGAATTATGAACCAGAAAGTTTAAATTAATTTCATATTTCTCAACAATATTTTATCAAGTAAATATTTGTTGTCAGATCGTTGTGAGAATATCTGAACCAATAGAGCAGACATGAAAACAGTGTAAATAATTAAACTTGTGCTTTTCATTTTGAATGAACAAGATAAGGATTCATAATATGATTTATTAATGGAACCAGATAGCAAAGATTGTATAGTATTTCAACAACATGATCTGTTCTCTCAGGGTTTTGTTATAATGGAACAAATTCGTCGACAGGGAAAACTTTGTGATGTAACTTTAAAGGCAATAACTTATAACTTTTATTGATACTTTATAACTACATTTTAAGAAATACCATAACTGAATTCAGCTTTTTTTCTTAGGTAAATGGTCAGTCCTTAAGTGCCCACAGAATAGTTCTGTCCGCTACAATTCCTTACTTTTATGCTATGTTTCATCATGACATGTTGGAATCAAAGCAGAAAGAAATTCTTATACATGGTATTGATCCACAGTGAGTTCACATTTCCATTTTACCATTATTATATTATATATTTAAAAGCACTGTTATATTAAGAAAAGTGACTTTGTGCCAATCATTTTTTCTTCTAGGGCGTTAGAATCGTTAATAAATTTTTCCTATAGTGGTCGTATAATTATTAACAGTAACACTGTTCAGTCTTTAATGGTAGGAGCATCTTTTCTTCAATTACATAAAGTAAGAGATGCTTGTGCTGATTTTTTGAATAAAAGGTTTGTGAAAAATTAATTTACTTAATTTCAATATTATGTTGTTATTTATTTAATGTATATATATGAAATTTACTTGAATGTGAATTCAAATGTCATTATTTTCTGATAATGATTTTAATCATTTTTTTTTCAAGTGTTTACAATTTTCCATTAATATATTATTCATTTACTTTATATCAGGTTCCAGCCATACAATGTTTTAGGAATTAGACATTTTGCTGACACTTTGGGTTGTACTTCACTTGTTGAAGCATGTGAAAAATTTCTTCAACAATATTTTTATGAAGTTTCACTATCAGAAGAATTTTCAAATTTATCAGTATTGGAATTATTTGATTTGATTAAAAGAGATGAACTTCATGTTTCATCAGAAGAACAAGTTTTTGAAGCAGTGTTAAGATGGGTCAAAAAAGATGTAGAATTGAGAAAAGAACACTTACCATTTTTACTATCAAGAATTAGGCTACCATTGCTTACTCCTCAATATTTAACAGATAAGGTTGCAAAAGAAGAAATAATTAGATCATCTCATGAATGCCGGTCAGTCATGTAGTTTTTAATTTTTATTTGAAATTGTGCTCCTTCATTTTAAATATGAATAAACCAACTTAAAATTGCATTTTAGTGATTTACTTGATGAAGCAAGGGATTACCATTTGATGCCAGAAAGACGTCACCTCCTTCAAAGCTATAAAACCAGACCAAGGTCTCGGAATTATATTACTGGATTAATATTTGCCATTGGTGGATTAGCCAAGTCAGGTTAGAGATACAGACTTCATACATATTTTTTCCATAGTATATCTGATTTTCATATTATGCTTTCTCTATTTTTATAATGACTTGTGGAAATCCATATTTGTCAAAATATATTTCTCCTTATTGCTTCAGAAAAATTTACTTCTTTGTTAGGATTCCATTTCTCTTATTATTTCCAAAAAAATTTTAAAAATTATATATCATATAACTTTGTAGGGGATTCATTAAGTACTGTTGAAGCCTTTGATCCAGTTGTAGGAAGTTGGGCTTTGGCAGAAGCTATGAGTATGCTTCGTTCCAGGGTTGGTGTTGCAGTAATGAGAAATCGTTTGTATGCTATTGGAGGATATACTGGAACAGAACGTTTGGCTACTGTTGAAGTTTTTGACCCCTTTAAAAAATCATGGTCTCAAGTTTCATCAATGCATTGTAAAAGAAGGTATTTTCATCTCTTTATTTAAGATTTGATAAAAATCTGCCAGATACAATTTATAATCATAAATTTTATCTTTAGTGCTATGGGAGCAGCTGCATTAAATGATAAACTATTTGTTTGTGGTGGTTATGATGGTGTCACATCACTCAATACAGTTGAATGCTATGACCCAGACAATGACTGTTGGACAATAGTCACTTCTATGATTAAACACAGAAGTGCTGGTGGAGTACTTGCCTTTGATGGCTATATTTATGCTTTGGGTGGTCATGATGGATTATCTATATTTGATTTGGTATGTTATTTTGTGCTTTCAGTTTTTCACTATAATCATTATATTATTTTATAATGTATAAATTGAAAACAGGTAGAGAGATATGATCCCAAGACTGGAAAATGGACTGAAGTAACACCCATGTTAACAAAAAGATGCAGATTAGGAGTTGCAGCACTTAATGGAAAGTTATATGCCTGTGGAGGATATGATGGTTCAATGTTCCTAAATACAGTTGAAGTGTTTGATTCAGTGTCAAACAGGTATAATATGTAGTACATTTTTTTAAAAATTTAAAAATTCTAAGTCAAATATTTAAATATTTTAATTTTTTACAATTATCAATTTTTTATCTTTGTTTTCTGTATCATTATCTAGAGGTGTAATCTAAATTTATTCTCATTATAGTTGGCAATTAGTTGCTCCTATGAACACTAAAAGATCTCGAGTAGCATTAGTTGCATATATGGACAAATTATGGGCTATTGGTGGATATGATGGTGTTACAAATTTGTCAACTGTTGAAGTGTATGATCCAAAAACAGATTCATGGTCTTTTGGTTCATCCATGTGCGCTCATGAAGGTGGAGTTGGAGTTGGAGTTATTCCAATGTGTTGAATAGCTGAATATTTATTTGTGTTAGTAAATTAACGCTATTTTTTCATATAGTTTACTATACTATTAGAATTTACATTTTGCATTGTCTTTAAGCTTTAAAAGCATTTGTTATGATTATATGAATAAATTATTTTTCATAAATGTAAGAATTCTTGAGAAAAATTAAGATAGTCTGCTGGTTTCTCAAGATAAATTTATTCTGTAATACTGAAGAAACATTTACTTATTTGTTATCATTGTACTAAGCATAAGTGACTAAAAAAAGTTTTTCCTGTCATGTTTATATAATCATAAAATAAAGTCATGGTAGATAAGTCAGATTATTTATAAGTCATAGTGGTGGATATATAGTGATAGGAATAATATAAGTACAAAAAAATAAACATCATTGTGAAAAATTGTTTATTCTGTACATTCCGGTATTTCTGATGTGCAGAACTTTTGTGAACAAAATTACTAGAAAAAATAACTTATAAAATAATAGAAAGTTTGAACTCCTGAAGTTTCAAATTTTGAAACGAATCGCGGAAAGTTGCAAATAGCAATGAGAAACAATTTAAAGTCGTCCTCGGCATTATTTCACCGGTAGATGGAAATTTTTTACCATTCATATAATTTCAGCACTCTTGTAGTTAATTGTAATTCATTATATGTCCTTATCGGTTTTTTTGCTTTTGCCTTTAAGCTGTAAAGGGCCAATCTGAAGTGATGCTTCGAAAAGAGAAAGAAATAGAACACCTTATTGCCGTTTCTAAAAGTAAATTACGTTGGGGCTCTGGTCCCACGACCTCATTAATTGTTACCACAGATATTTCCTTCAGTATGAAACAATCTACGTTTTCTATAGCTTTTCAAATAACTCAATTTTGCAATTAAAAATTGTAGATTTTATCAGAATACAGGTGCAGCAAACATGAAATTTAAGTATCACCTTTAAAAGCTAGTTCTTAAAAGGTATTATTCAGAAGCTGTTGTACCAAATTGTTAACTTATTTGTTAGAATTAATTACAGAAACAGGGGAAACAATTTTTGGTTTACTTTTTATCAGTGGATGCAAAAGGAAAATTTTAAATTTATCAATGCAAATAAAAGATATATTTAAAAAGTTAAATATGACAATCCCTTGAAGGTTAGGTACATTTTTGCTTAGTTGATTGTTGGTAAAGTTTGTTGTTTATATACATATACAAACAACAATACCACAACCAACATTTTCAGATATTATAAAATGTTTTAACTATGTAACTTAAAAGCAAAATGCTCAAATGTAAATAACTTATAAAGAAGATATTAAATTGTTAGTTAATATCTTACAAATTTATTTATTACTCTATAGCAATGATCATTAACTATGAGATTAAAAATAAACTTTTTTAAAATCTTTCAGTACTAAAAAAGACTAAACCTAAAATATGATTAATATTTTGAAATTATGTATCAACAAAAATAACTGAAACACAAATTTAATGATAACTAAATTTTTATTATCAGAATAATTGTATTAAGTGCCCTAAATGTTTAATATAAATTTAATAAATTTATTACTAATAAGCAAAATCTTAGTGCTACAACAAAAAATAATCAGTCTTAAATATAAAATGAATTTAATTAGATATTTTTTAAATTAGCAACCATTAATTAATTTAAACTGAATTGTTAAGATAAAAAACACTTTTTGAAAGAGAAATTGAGCTCTATATGATATGATAGTTTTCCTTTTAAAATTTTTATTTTTTTTCTCACAGAATTTGAATAAAAGCCTGAAAATCACACCTTTTTAAAAATAAAGTAACCAAGACTAGAGAATCAGCAGATTTTACTATTTTCATATCTTAAATGTTTTCAATTTCAAGTGTTAATATTGTAACATTCTGATTCTAATTATTACTCAATTCAAAATGAAATTAACTTTTGTTATATGTCAGAAAATATTACAAGTATAACTTCTTAAATGATATAATATAATTATTAGAAATTATTATCCTCATATTTACTGTTTGTTCATATTAAATAAATCAAAATTTTTGTTATAATATTTTATCTTAAGGCTTCATAAGAAATACCCTAACATTATTTTCAAATAAAAAATATTACAATATAATCAAAAATTTGTAGAACCAGTAGAAAATTTTACTGTGAGTAAATTATTTAGTCAAAATATCACAAAATAAAATAATGTTAACATAAAAATCTGTTTTTTCTTTAATTAAAACTTTTCTTTATGTCTTATTAATATTTATTAGCAAGATACTTGTAAAAAGCATCACATTTGCTTTAGGTTTTATTTGATCAAGAAATTGTTATACTTACTTCAATCACAATATTTTAGTATTTTAAAATCAAAATGTTTTACATGTCAAAAAAAATCACCAATATTGTCTTTATTGATAAATTTAAAAACAATTTAATATAATTTATATATTAAGACATACTGCAATGATTATAAACTTTTTTTATGTTCAGAGGTTTTTTTTTTATTACTTTTATATTTTATTTTATCTTTTTTTTTCATTTTGTTAAATTTTTCTGCTTTGTTTGTTTTTTTTAACAAAAAATTACTTTGGAATGGAATTGCCTCTCCTACTTGAAGTAATTTCCTATCTTTTTTTTCATTAACCATTTTTGCCTTAGATTTTTCATATTTCTTTGCTATAATTTTATTGCTGCTCAGAGTTTGCAGTAAAGTATTAACTAAAAATGATTTATTTGTCCTTGGAATTGATTGCCAACCAGAAGGACCTGCAATAGCATGTCTCACTGCAGCTTTTTTTGCTTCATTGAGTATTTCTGCTTCAGCCAATCTGTAAATTGACAATAAATTCTATTTATTGGAAAGAATAAAACACTGTTTGAAAGTTTAAAAGTTAAGCATAATGAAATTTTCAAATTAAATATATATTTTATAACTATTATTTCAAATCTATTATATGTTTTTTGCAAAATTTTCAGAATACAAATAAATATGATTGTTTTTTGATATATCTAAATTAAATTAATAGAATAATATGAAATTATAGATAAATTTTTTTAATAGTAAATAAAATTTAATTAATTAATAATTGATTCTAATAGAATATTTGATATCACACTTAAAATGAGACTTTAAAAAATTCAAGCCTCAAAGAATTTTATTTAAAAGAATTATTTGAAATTTATCTAATTCAAAACAATTATTTTTGGAGTTTGAATTTTCTGACATTACAACATAAGAAATATTCACTTCCCATCATGCAAAAATGAAATGAAACATACTTTAAAAGCACTTTATCATCTATCTTATTCATTATATAAGCTTTTTCATGTTCTATATTTTTCTTCAGCGATAATGATTTATATTTTTACTTTGATAATATAGGGTTAGTTTTTCATTCGAGGACATTTTAAAGAACGTGGTTTCAGAACATTCTATGATTGCCAACACGAAAACAAGAAAGATACCTTTACGCTAAAAAGGAAAAAGCGGATAATGGTCAGTTTTTAATTTCAGTAAATAGTTTTTCCACTCTAATAATCTAAATAATTCTTTTTGATCGGGAGCTAATATAAGTGTAATATGCATCTACTTTTATTATAAATAAAATAAAAAATATTAAATTGTTTATATATATATTATTAATGAAAAATTATTAATTACAAAAATAAATAAAGAACTTGTTGAAAGTCAAATAAGATAACCGTAATTATTATTACGTTTTAATATTAATTTCTTATTTGTTATTAATTTTATATAGTCTATGAATTTATTCTTTGCTCTTGACCTAAAAAGTAAAAAGTAAAATTAGATGTAAAATAAGATAAAATCAAATGTATCAACTAACATGAAATTTTATACTATTTTACCTGTGGTGTCATTTTTATTGCAACAATAATTATAACTTATAAAATGTACAAAGCAACAAATAAAAGATAAAAGACAATAATATTGAAAAGCAATTCTTCCTCCAGTAAATTTGTAAAGAAAACTTCCAATGAGACTCCCTGCTGCATACCCTAAAATAAAAATATTTTTTCTAATAAAATATATTAATCACCTGGAAAATTTCGACCGCAAATTATTGTTGTACCCAGAAGTATTTTATTATAATATTATACTAAATAGTGAATGTGACGTAAATGTAATAATGAATGTAAATATGAAATAAATGACGGATTACATAAAAAAATAATTAGAAAAATAAATTTAAATCCATAGAACGTATTTTTTAAGTTCATTTTTAATTTACTAATAATGCAGTTCTTGTGCTAATTATAACTTATATAACTCCACAATTTTTGAAGTTAATTGTGATGTAAAAGTTTTTAAAGTTTTATGAATAAAATTATCGAACTATACCTAAGCCATCGTCCATTCCTGCTACTAGGCCTTGCATAGTCGCCGATGTTCCAGGAGGTGCAATTTTATTTGCATAAGAAACTATAATCGTATAAGTCAAAGAATATGTTGGTCCTTGCATAAAGAATTCGATCGCCAAAATCCACCAAGGATTCGTAATAAGTGAAATAAGACCTAACCTTAGACCATAATTGAAGAAACATATTGTAAATGAGTTATTGTGACCAATTTTATCTATAATCTTTCCCGACAAAGGGAAAAAAAGGATTTCACTTCCCAAAGTTTCTGCGGCAACTGTCAGACCCTCCAACATTTTTATGTATTTTGTTTGATCTGTTTCGATTGCTAAATCTTCCAAATACCTAGAAAGCAAAAATGCTGTTAAATATTTGATTGTTTCCTGTTAAATATTAAAATTGTTTGAAATAATCATAATAAGAATATCGGAAAAGTAAAAATTTCAAAATCAGACTTTATTTTTAGTTTTCAGAATAAAACTTTTGCACTTGAATAAAGCCTTAATTTATTTACCAGAATAAAAAATAAATTATGAAACTGTCAAGCAGTCCTGCAAGAGTGGCAAATGCGAGAAATAGTATGATTTTCTTATCCTTTAGTAATTTCATCACATCTTTCAATATATTCTCAGAAGTCATTATTTTTGGCACCTATAAATACAGTGTAAAATAAAAAAAGATATATATTTTTCTTACCTCTGAAATTTCATATATATAGTCACGATCATTTCCTCAAATTATACTTACATTTACGAAATCGTTCAATGATTTATTTATAAATAATACTTATCTAAAGAACCAAAAATAATTTTTACGTATTTTATCTATATAAAGAAAAATTATTACCTTCAGTTTAGTGCAGCAAAGCAAATCCAATAGTGTGAAAATTAATACAAGGATAAATGCTGGTGAATAATTCTTGATATTGCTTTCAGAGTAAAAGTCCATTCCAAAGCCTGCAATCAGTGCCGTAATGCCAAATCCTACTGCACCCCATACACGTTGCTTACCATAGTTATTTTGTTTTTTTCCTTAAAAGAAAGGTGACCATTTCAATGAAAGTGCCGCATATCTTTTTTATATGTTAATTAATTAGACAGTAAATCAGGCCGTTTTTAGTGCACCATAAAAAATAACTCACCTAAAATATCAAAACAAATAGCGTCGTTAATGCTGTTGACCACATCAAATAAGATCATTGATAAGCTCATACACGTTATGAATCCAAAAAATTCGAAAGAATTATAGAATTTAGTATGATTTTCCGAAGAAATGCATTCAACAGTGCAGTGCTGCAAATAATTTAGAGATTCAAACTTGTGTTTGCTTTTATTTGAAATACATATAATTTTTGTATCATTTACGGAATAAAAAGCTTCAAATTTGCTGTAGATATTTTCCTCGGAACATAAAATATTGCATTTCATTTTAATTTTATTGTCTCCATTAGGCAAAACAGTATCCTGTAAATAATATTATAAAATAAGTACTTTCAAATATAAATTAATTCTGCGTGCATAAAAATGTACAAGTTTCAAAACAATAAACGAAAGCTATAAAGCTTCTGTATGAAACATGAATCAAATATTAAAGATACTCCTGAAATCATTTCACTTAATAAACATAGTATTTTTTAAAATACATGATATATGCATATACAATAGTACGACTAAATCGACACATTTCTGATGCAAAGGTGCGTATGAATGATCATGTATAAAACTTAAGTTTTAATTTTAATTTATTGAGATCGTAATGTACATAATAATAATTATGTTAATAGTTTTCTTAGCCTCAAAGAGTCAGGGAATAAAAAAATTAACAATACCTACCGCAGAACTACATGTAAATAGTTCAGACATATTAAAATGGTTTATCTGCCCATGAAGTGGAACAGGAGGAATAAAATAAAGCAAAACATAAGATAAACTTAGGCTGAATATCAAAAGCATGAATATTAATTTTCTTTGATATGTGAAGAAATCTGCCAGAAATCCAAAAAATGGTTTAGCCAGAAGAAACATAATAGGAAGAACAGCTGTGATGATTCCCATAATAATTTCTGAAACTCCAAGTTGTTTCCCATAAACAGTTAAGAATGGTAATATTGGTCCCGAAGCTGAAAAGCCAAATCGAACAGTAATATGTATATATAAATATAAATCAAATTTAGCTACATAATTGGAAAAGAAATTTTTAAAACTTTCAAAGTTTCAACAACTTTTAATTAATAATGTGAAATTTCCATAAATAAAAATTATCAAGGTTTATATTTGAAATACATTTGATTCATATAAATAAATTTTATTACGACGATAAATTGAATAAATTTGATACGATATAAATAAATTTTATGGTACATAAATTCTGGAATCGTAATCAAAAAAATGATTTTTAATGAATTTTTAAAAAATTTTAATGTCATCAATTTTTTTTAAATGCCAAATAGATTTAAAATTGTGGTCGTGATTTACACGTTACGATTTTTTCATAAAAAAAATATTTATGGCTAGAATGGAAAAATTTAATATTATATATATAATAAACTATTATAAATATCATTTTTTTTAAAAATAATCATTATTTATGTGCAGTGATAAATTATAAAACAGTAAAATTTTTGAATTTAAATGTGAAACTAATTTTTTTTTACCTGCCATGAAAAAAAAATAATGCAGTTTAATGGGCAAAAGCTTTCGATTTATTTTCATCTTAATCGGAAAAATAAACTTTAATATACATATGTCAATAAAAACTAAACTGTTGAAAATTAAATATAAATTTTAAATATAACCTTAACAATTTAAATTTAGATCAAATTTGCCTGATAAACTAGTTGCGACTGAGTATTAAACCTATTAAATGATACCTAAAAGAAACTCCAATATCATAAAATGAAATATGTCTTATTCATGATAAAATTAAGGAAAATTAATATTTGGATTACGTTCTACAAATGAGATAAATGATTCTACTATGAGCATGTTGAAAAGAAAAAAAGAATGGTTATGTTTGTTATCTTATAATTGGTATATTGAAAGATTAATCAAAATGTTCAAATTTTCTTTCCAAAAATGTAAATTATCATGTTATTAAAAAAACCTCATCAAAGTAAATTTCGATTATTTTATCTACATTAAATAGCTTTATTGTTGTGTAAGTAATTCAAATTACCTACAAACATTGACGGAATTCATTGATTTTTTGTAACGATTGTATTATTTTATCATATTATTTTTTCAGAATAATATTTTTTGCATCTTTTTAATTTCGTAAATTAAATAGTCAGTTGTGACATATTACTAATATACAATGATGAAATTTGCACTATTAAGAATATCGATTTGGCTTTCATTGGGTAAGATGAAGTTTTCATAATATATTTAAAAAGACTAGTGAAACTAATTTAGATTTTATAGCACAATTAAACTGGCTGACTTTAATTTCCCATTATGATGGATAAATCAAGTAAAACCCACGATGATAAAGGTAAATATTCAAATTTCTTTTCCCTTTTTTCATCATATCAATATAATATTCTGTAGGTTATAAAAATTTTTCATAAAGAATTATGGAATTCTTAATCTTGTATTTTGCAAGGCCTTGTTTACTTTTCCCAAAAATTATCTTAGAAATGTTAAGTCTTATATCCTTTAATTTTAGGTAAGTATTCTATAATTTTTTTAATGAAGTAAATTCTCTTTTAGTTTAAAATACTAAGAATTGTGTTTTGACCTAAAATGGACTTGTTTATAAGGGAAAGGTGAAAGTGTACTTATTGGTCTTTCATATCAAGAAAATTTTATAATTGCTTCTATTAGGAATGGTGAATCACATTAATCATTTGATCATCGTGTTCTTTTTTTTATGGGTAAAACACTGAAATGTAAGTTTCTTAATAGGAGGAATGGAAACGGAAAGGAACTTTATATTTTTTCATGTTAAATAATTTTTATTGCCTTGCAATATTATAATGTAATAAGTATAGAGTTGAGGGATAGGATATGAAATATTAAAGAACTGACATTGTATGATTTTTTATGCCAAAAAAAAATATAATTATGAAAGGGATAATATTATTTAAAAAATTAATTCTGAAAAAAAATTTTTGCGGTCAAGGGTTAAATTATTTTCATTTTTTGATTTAAATTTTGAATAAATGATGCCAAAAATTCATAGAAATATAATAGGCTGATTAAAAAAAATGTTCATTGGGAAGTTAAATGTATGAGTGAAATAATGTCTTATTTATATTCAAACTCGCAAATTTTAATACATAAAATATGGGTTGACTTAGATTTAATTTTATTTGCTTGTAAAAATAACATTATAAATTTTCCAGTTGAATATTTTTATGTATTTAAAAAACAAGAGATTAAAAAATTATGCATATGTAGAATTTTATGCACTTGTTATATACACCCAAGTCCTTTTGTCTCTTAACATGTTCTTTCAGTAAACTATGAAGCCTTCCAATTTAAGACATTCTGTTCAGTACAAATTGAACTAACCAGTTGCTGTGAGTATGGCGTGTGTAAGAGAGTGAGGATGGATCTTAGGCACATGTTCATATGCACTTTATTGTTTGCCAGTATTTCAAATGAGAAATTGGAGAATGGTGAGTTATGAAATACATTCATGTTAATTAGGTTTAATATAGTATTTTATTTAATTTATCAATAACATTTTTTTAATGTTTATTTATTTAACGACACGTGTAAAAAACATTGATTGTTCATAAATATTTTAATTTTTTAATTTTTATTCTTTTCTCGTTAAATTTCATAACAGTATTTTTAACTTAATATTTTAATTTTGTTTAAAAAGAAAACACTGTGTTAATTCATTAAGTAACGAAAGTCAAGTTTATGCAGATAAGGTTGTTTGACATCTTTAATTCGAATCTATGATGTCACAATACAAAACGAATTTGGCTAATATAGTAAATTTCTGAAAATATTAGTACTAACATTGTTATGTTGAGAAATTTATATGATATGTGATTAGTAAACCTATGTTTAAAAAGCACGCTCGTTTAAAGAGATAAATCTCAAAATTTATATATATATTTTATTATTATTTAATATTTAAATTTTTCATTATTGCAGAAATTTACAATTAGGCTTATACTATTAAACGGAGAAAGTTTATATTTTTTATATCCTGCATGATTTACATTACTATTGTTGGTAGTTAAAATAGGCCTTTGTGCTTAAATGCCAATTTATACTTTATGATATTCTACTTAAGCCCCTTGTCTTGTACAATATACTCTTATATTGGTAGCGACAACTTTGCTTTGCGGTTTTAGGTTTCTTGCTTTATTAAACGTTTAATTTGTGTCGTTACCATGGTTCTTAAATCACATTAAAAGCATTTATGTTAAAACTTCAATTTTTAGAACGAAGTGTGACTTTTTTCACTTCAAATACATGTATAACAATCAGTTACTACTTTGCATGCATTTCACGTGTTGCTACTAATTTGAAATATTTGCTTACACTGAATTTAGGTTATTTACAAACAAATATTTGCCACTCAAAAAATATAAAATTATAATTTTTTTTACTTTTTTTTTATCTACTGAATGGTAACGAATTATCAACTGTCTAAAGTTTAATTTTTATTATAAAGTAATTAATATGAATTACAGTTATTATTTAATTTTGATTTTAACGGTGATTTATGTTCATAGTTTTTTTTTCATGTGTATTATATAGAATTGTTTAGCGTGGAATGTCAATTTTTTTAATATATGGCCAGTACGTTAAAAATATCTTAAACTGTTATTAAGGGGAGCATCCTTTCGAAATAACGTTTTATCCTAATAGAATAAATAAATAAATAAATAGATATTATAAAAGTTGCCATTTTAAATGTAAGAAAACTATCAACTTTAATATTAGATTATTTTACATTAATTGCGATTTAAAATCATTTAAAAATATCAATATTTTTAAAATTCTAAAATTTTAAATTAAAAATAAAAAAATCTTTCCTTAGCATTTTGTCTAATTTTCGATAGTATGAATATTATGCATTGCCGAATGAATTAGATGTTTTCTATCTCCAATAGTTGAATATTTAACTGTTTCAGTAATTTTAATATATAAATTAAAATTGTTTAATCAAATGAAATTAAATTTTATTATATAACTTTTCTCTTTTTAATGTTAATGGTAATTTGATACTAATTTGAGTCACATAATTGTCGTTTTTAATTAATAGTATTTGTGGATACCATTTCTATATTTTCTGTTATATTGTATTATTTATTTATTTAACTTTATTAAATATATTGCCAATTAAAACCTTATTAATGTCTTTAATATTTATTTTTCTAATTGTCAGTACTTTTCATCATAGACTTAAAATGCAGTTTCTGTAGTCAAATATTATCATTTTCTACGCAGAAAAATTTATCACAGTTAATAGCAAATGCACATTTTTTTTTCTTTATCATTTTCTCGTGGGAATACAACAATTTTTAGTTTCAATGGTGTTTTTAAAACTAAGTGAAATATCATTATGGAATTAACAGTGATTCTCCAACGAGAGCATAAAACATTGATTTTTTTTCTCTCAGTATTAAAATAAGGTTTTAAAAAATTTCATGTAATTATATCTGAAAACAGAATCTATTATTCTGCATCTGTTATTAATTCTAATCACCAGTTTTCTCAGTATATTTCTTTCTTTGATTTCGCAGTGAAAATTTGCATGGTTGGCGATACAAAGGATAAATTCGGTCACACAACGAAATATTGTGATTTGCTTGGCAGGTCTAAAAAAACGCCGCTGACATGTGTGTATGCTGGAAGCAGAGCAGAATGCCTGAGAATGGTGACCGATCGAAAAGCCGATTTCACTATAATGGAACCTGAAGATCTGATTTTCTCGATGTTATGGAAGGATAGTGCACTTTTAGTTGTTAGCGAAGTACGAGCTATAAAAGAGGATAAATATAAATTTGGAAATGTTGTGGTCGTAAGAAATAATTTGAACATGACCAGTGTAAATCTCAAAGGAAAAAAACTTTGTCATCCAGGATTGAAAAGCGGGTTAAACTGGAACGATTTATTTGCTCAGGTAAATAAAAGTATGAAATTTCTTAGTTTACTGTATAAATTTTGTTTTATTTTGGTGAATTTTCGCACGATAAAATTCATTTTTTCATCCGTCTAAGTAAAGAATAACTTTTAAATCTTTATATAATAATAATAATAATTTTAATTAAATAGAAAAAATGTTTGAATTCCATTACTGAAGAATTAACATGGTTGATTTTGAGACACTATACTGATTTTGAGACTATGAGACCTGAGACACATAATATTTTTTATTTTAATACTTTACCATATATATGTAAATATATGGTCATATTTTTATACTTGTTTAGAGAATTCCAAATTATTCCAATTTGTTGCTTCATGAACTGAATTTATGAATATACTATTTCAATAGAGGAAACAAAATTTTATTTTAAAATATTATCTTTTAGTTCATTTTTTATTCTTGGTTTATTATATATTAAATATAAAGCATTTCTTACATTAAAATTTTTCATAATATTTTTTATTTTAATACTTTTTCAATTGTAATGACTATACTTATTTTAATATTTTTTGTTTCTTCTCAGCTTATAAAATTTTTCCAATGCAAAATTGTCTTTAAAAAAATGAGCATTCAGTATACCATTTCAAATGTTTTATTGTCTTTTAATTGTATTAAATTGACGAAAATCTTAAAAAGTAACTAATTTTTTAACACAAATTTAAATAAGTTGAAACATTTCTCGTACAGTATCTTGAAGAAAGGGTAGCGCCAAGGAATTGTGATCCGGGACTCACAGTATTTGAAGATCGAATAAAAACTTCATCGAATTTTTTTGGTGATTCTTGTAAGGCAGGACCCTGGGTCATAGATGAAAAAGAGGACATAAGGTTGAAGGGGAAATATTCGAGTATGTGCTCTATATGTGAAATGGGCGACTGTAGTAATTCTGAAAAATACAGAGGCAGCAGTGGTTCTATTCTTTGTCTTACCGATGGCTTAGGCGATGTCCTTTGGGCCAGATATGATGACGTTAAAATCATTTTTAAGGTGAGAAAAATTTTAATTTATTTTACAATAAATTTTATTCTTATTATTCAGCAGCTTTAATTTTTGTTCACGACGAACTGATAAACTTTTAAAATGATTCTCATTCAATTTTTAATGTAACTTTTAAATTATCTGTTTTAAAGTCTTTATATTTTTCATGTATCACGTTTTTACATTAAAAAAACTGTTTTATACAAAAAATTTAGTCTCCCGAAGTCACAGCCATATTTATCTGAAATCCAAAATTGTATTTTGTAAAATTTGTAAGAGAATTTATATTATTTTTGTTTTAGAAGTTTAGCACAGAAATTTTCGCAATAAATTACAGTTTATTATGTGAAGACGGCACTCTAAAGTCTATTAATGATAATGACCCTTGTCTTTGGCTTGCAATGCCTTGGCAAACAATTGGAGCCAATCGTAAGTCAGCGACCGGTGTACAGAAACTTATTCATCAATTTGGAAAGGGAGAATTGAAAAATATTTTTATGGAAGCCATTGAATCTTATACGGTAAATATTTAATCAACAAATTATATATTTTTCACTTTGATTGAAAATATCATGAAGCATTTGAATAATGCGGTAATTCTATTATTCAAAAAAATTATATGATTAATTATTAAATAATTCAGTCTACTCTTCTTCGCACTACTTCCAAATGCTGACCGATGCATATTTAATACTAAAAATTTCACATAAAAATTTTCACATCACGTTTTTTGGTTCATTTGCTATTTAACATAATAAAATTTTCAATTCATTATTTCTAGTTGTGTCTTTTGGGAATTGTATTTTTTTAGTCAAATATTGGTTTTGTTTATTTCTCATTATTAATCTTATAGCATTGTTCTTATATGAGCCTCTAATTCAAATTGAATCTAATCATTTTTGATTGATTGAAAATATTTAATTATAAATTTTATCAATAGCAAATTAATAATTGAATAGCTCAATTTATTTTACATTTTTAAATTCAAATAAATAATTTTACCATTACATTGTTAAATTTAACTCGATTGTAGCTAATCAGATGGAAGAAATATTTTGCAATAATATAAATATAATTTGAATGAATATTATAATAAAATTATAATTTAATTATTTATAATAATAGTAATAATTTAAACTATATATATATAAATAATATTAAATATTTTATCCATCATGTGTCTTGACGAAATATTTCTTACAGCATGAAATTGTGAATTTAAACGTTCCAAAAACACCTGAAGATTATTTAGCACTTATTCCGGGATATATAAGTGCAATTGAAACCGCCCAAGGTAACTGCAATCCAAAACATTCCGTCAAGTTGTGTACAACTTCACCAATTGAACAAAAAAAATGTACTTGGATATCAAGAGCTGCCGTTTCAATTGCACTTCAACCTTCCTTGGAATGTATTGAGAAATCAGATATTATCAGTTGTATTGAGTCAGTAGCTTATAACACAAGTGATGTAGTAGTTGTTCCACCGGATTATGCAATGGATGCAACTTTGTATGTAATTATGGCATATTGAATTTTCAAATATGAATTTGATCTAAAAATGTTACACAAAATATATTAAAATTTTGCTTTTATAGCATCATTGATAAAATGCGTTTTAAGTTTCTCATAAAATTGTATTTCGTTCTGTATATTTCAAATATTATCGAAATAAGCTGTTAATTTGAACTTGTTAAAACTTTTGTATACAATTCGTTTTATGTACTTAATTACTGATTATGAAATTGACACTCTTTTCGTGACCATTCTTTTACCTATACATTAACATTATTTAATGCTTCGCATCATACATATTGATATGAGTTTTTATTTCAAAAATATTCAAAAAATTTCTGGTTAAATGACATAATTTAATTTTTAATTTAAAAAAAGTTGTCAATGAATTTTCTATTAATTCTGATGCTAAGAACGAAAGCGCAAAGTAACTCCATAAAATATCAAAACAAATTTTGTATTATTGTGCTGCACAAATCAATTATGTTTTTGTTAGGAAGATTCAAATTGTGATTTTAGGAAATACAGTTTAACACCTATTTATTATGAACTACCAGAACAAGAGAAAGACGGATACATTCTGTCGGCAGTGGTTAAAGCCAACTCGGATATAAAAAAATTATCAGATTTAAAAAATAAGAGAGCATGCTTTACGAAAGTAAATGGAGCAGACTGGAATAGTGCGTTGAAGGTTTTGAAAGAAGAAAACCAAATAAGTTCTGTTTGCCAGGGAAAAGATAGTTTAACAGAATTTTTCAAAGAAGTTTGCGTATTTGAAAATATAGGTTATAAAGATGTGCCTTTGTGTTGCAATGAAAAGGAAATATCAAATAATTCCAGAACCAAAATATTGGATTGCCTTCTTCAGGATGGATGTGATGTTTCTTTCTTGAACATGAATTCTGCGGATTATCGCAAAGGCAAGTTATTGCTCTTAATTTCACTTATACTAATATATATTGTCTGTAATTTCAGTTGAAAACAAATTATAAAATCTGAAATTGTTAAGAATAAAATTCCTTGATTTTAATAGTTTATAAAATGATATTTTAGATCATACGAATCTGAAAGATTCAAAAGCAGAAGTTATCCGAAAGATATGCTCGAACGATAATTTTTCTGATTGCTATTGGTCGTGGTCATATTCAAGCTTTATAATGATTAATACCAATGCCACCCAGGTTAAAATCCAAGAAATCAATAGTTTTTTCTCACAACTTGGAAATATTCTTGGAAAGAAATCGAAAAACGATAATCAAATAATGGAAATATTTGGCGTGTTTAATGAAATAAAGAATGTATTGTTCCAGGTACGTGTTAAACTCGGTCAAGCAAAACCAAAATAAATGCCAACAATAGTGCTTTATATAATTTGCAATATTTCTAAATTTAACTCTCTGCTAAATGTAAATTAGTTAAACTTTTACTAAAGCTTTATAGCGACATTCATGTTCGCCTTATTGAATGCAGGTTTTCGTGATCGTTGCATATCGATATCTCATACGATTTTTGGTTTTAACGACCGCGTCAATGTGACTGAGCATCATCCATTGACAATTCGAACAACTGGTAAATTGAATGCCAATGCAATATTTTCTCGGTCTCTATCTAAATGATTGATAAAAAAAAACCAAAATTTGTATAGGACACTCAATGTTTATCTTGCTTTTTATGAAACTGAATTAACAAAAGAAAGGATATTTATTTATGTCTATATTTTCTTTCTTTACAGGATACATCTATAAATTTTGTTAAAGAGGACTACTGGAATCCTCAAAATAATTACAATGACGTAATAGTCACTTTAAGTTTGTGTTCAAAATCTTCATATATTTCTGATAATCTATTTTTGTTGTTAATTTTTTCAGTTCTAGTTTTAGCGAATTATTTTTAAAAAGTAAAAAAAAGACTGAAATTTTACTTTTGTTTAAATATTTGCTTTAATAGTATTAATTGTTACACAATAAATTTAATTTTATTTTACTTATAAAATTATTAATTATTAAATCCTGCATTTTTTATTTTCTTCTTCTATTATACTTTAATAAAATGAAATGATTCAAGACACTGAACGCAATACGATACAGTCATAAAAAGAAAAGTTTAATTTAACAAATGAAAGCTAAAAATGATTTTCAAATAGTATTTAAGAAATATCTATGTTGATATAGATTCAAGATTATATAAATTTTCTGATTATAAAACCAGAGTTCATCATGTTAAAACAACGTGAAATTTATTTATACCAATAATAAATTATAAAATATTTAGAGCATCGGAGTTATGATAATCATTTACATTTAAGAGATGAAAAAGAATTTATTTAGAAAGATAATTCAATGATTTATTTCTGAAACTCATATAAAATTGTAGAGGGTTACAGATTGAATTATTTTGAAAGGAAGGCTGAAATCAAATAAATTAAATTTTGATATAGGAAAAATGATTAACTGAATGTGTAGCATTTAAAATACTAATAATGAATGTTATATACACATACACTTACATAACGTATAATTAATTACATTAATTTTTTGAATTAAGAATATTATTTTGGATGAAATTGGGAATATCTGTAATTACTGTAATTACTGAAATCCGTCATTTTCTCTACTCAGTATATTAGCATTTTTATAAACAAAAAAAAATTTACTGGAATTTCTTCATGGATAATTGAAGAAAAACTAAAAACTACGCCAAAATTTACAAATAAAGTTTCTGAAGATAATGTAACATGAAGAAAACGTTGGTTAGTTTGGCAACTGTGTAGAGTGACAAACTTTGAGTTGTAGCATTCAAGTTATGGATTTTGTGGAAGGAGAAGTTGCAAACGTGGTTTTGAATTAGGCTGTTTACATAACTGCATGAGTCTATGAGAAAAATTTAAAAAATTTTCCAGACTTTTTAAAATGTCGACCTCAGAAAAGCAGTAAGTATTTCAATTACAGCATTATTGTCAAACATCTTTTTTTTAAATTTTTCCTTATGGACTCGTCGTCGGTTTTCAGGTATGGGTTGATGGATTCTAAATCCGTGAAAAAAATGACTGCAAGTGATATATTCGGAAAGGAAAGCGATTCCGATTCCGACCAAGAGAGAGATTGGCTTAAAAAGCCTTGTCAGGTATTGTATTGGCTAAATGGTGTAGGTTATTTCCTTTCCACAATCATGATTCCATAATATTTAGTTTTAAATCATAGCAAAAATTTTTTTAATATCTATATTTTTAAACTTTTAGATCATATAATTTGTCTGCTTAAATCATCATAAAATCATTTGATCTCAGTGTGAAAACTAGCAAATAGTTTTAACATTTTTTATGTAATGAAAAATAATATTTTTGAACATTTGCAAAAATATTTCACTAAATTTCTAATAAAGTTCTTTTCCTTTGTAAACTTTTATACATTACTATTTATTCTTTCTGTGAAGTAAGTAAAATATTAGGTAGAAAACTCTAATCTATTTCAAATAATTTACAGAATATAGACCAATTAAAATTTATATAAATCAAGAGAATGATGGCTAGAAGAAGAATAGTACAAGGGGAAATTAAAAAATTTCACCTATTTAAGACTAATAATAAATGTTAGTCTAAGAAAAATTATTGCAGTGCATTTTAAATAGAATTTTAATTATACTTAAATATAAAAAATTATTTTCATATTTTTTTAATATATTAGTCAGACATACATATTTAAATATTTATAATGGTATTTCATGATACCATTGTCATTTTACAAATTATTAATATATTTTTCCTAAATCATTTTAGAAAGAAGAAAAAATTTTAAAAAAGCAAACCAAATTGGAGATTCAAAGGGCACTTCAACAAGATCCAACTGTATATCAATATGATGAAATATATGATGAAATGGTTCAGAAGAAGGAAGAAATTGAATGTGGTAGAACAGTGGCAGACAGGAAACCCAAATACATTCAAGCATTGATAAAATCAGCTGATAAGAGAAAAAAAGAAAATGAGAGGAGACTTGAAAGACAGATTCAGAAAGAAAGAGAAGCAGAAGGAGATATGTATAAAGACAAAGAGGAATTTATTACTTCTTCATATAAGCAGAAATTAGAGGAATTTAAAAAAGAGGAAGAAGAAGAACGAAAAATGGAATATATAGAATGTAAGAATTGGATTTAATACACATTTTTATTACATTATTTACTTCTTATATTAATTACTTATATGTAAAGTAGTTTTTATTTCAATATAATTAAATTTAAAGTTTTATAAGAGTAAAAATTAAAGAGAAAATATCTAAGGCATAAGCATCTTTTGATGTTCAGTGATAAACTAAAAATAGGCTACTTTCTTTTTTATTATTCCAGAAATATTTTTGAGAGTTACAGCTTAGGTAATTTTTTTTCCTGTGCTAGTAATAACCCAGCCAAAGAAATTATTCATGTTTAGCTACCACTTATGAAAAAATATAAAGTTATATATTATTTGTATATAAAAAACTTTTATTGTATATAAAATTGAAGACTGGCATTTTTTACGAAAATTATTAAAGAACTCATGTTTTTTATATTTTTCAGCTATCATGGATGTATCAAAACAGCAGGATTTAGGTGGTTTTTATAGATATTTATACCAGGAGACAATAGATAAAGAGGTTATTGATGAAAAAGTTGAGGAAAGTGTCAATGTTGATCCAGGAGCAAAAGAATGTGTAACAATGGATAAAAATGAGGATGAAATTAAGTCAGAAAGACAAACTAAAAGAAATAATTCAGACAATATTGAAGGAGATGAAAAGAAAAATAAACAAGACTCTAGCAGTTCATCAACAGATAGTGACAGTTCAAGTGATTCATCTTCAACATCTACTTCAAGTGAGGATGAAGGGACAAATGAAGTCAAAAGAAATGAATCAAAGCAAAAAGAAAGTACGAATCCAGATGAAGATGTTGATTCTAGTAAGTTGGAAGAGAAGAATAAAACTGAGGATAAAGCAATAGAAAATCAGAAGTCTGAAATAAAAAATGATAAAAAGACTGAAATAGAAAAAGATGAACTGAAAGATGAAAAATCTTTAAGAGGCAATATGAAATTAATGAAACAAGATGAGAAAGACAGAAGGGATAGGAATTACAGGTCCACAAATTACAATGAAAAAGATCGAATTTCTAGAAGTCATAATCGCAGTCAAAGAGATGATCATAATTACAGGGACAGGGACAGGGACAGGGATAGAGACAGGGACAGGGATAGAGACAGGGACAGAGACAGGGACAGGGACAGAGACAGGGACAGGGACAGAGATAGGGACAGGGACAGAGATAGAGATAGAGACAGAGACAGAGATAGGGATAGAGACAGAGATAGAGATAGAGACAGAGACAGAGAAAGAGATAGAGACAGGGACAGAGACAGAGATAGGGACAGGGACAGGGACAGGGACAGAGAAAGGGATAGGGAAAGGGATAGGGATAGAGATAGAGATAGGGACAGGGACAGGGACAGGGACAGGGACAGAGATAGGGAAAGGGATAGGGACAGAGATAGAGACAGGGAAAAAGATAGGGATAAAGAAAGAGACAGGGACAGGGACAGAGAAAGAGACCGTGATAGAGCGAGAGATAGGGACAGGGATAGAGATCGAAGTAGACGAGATGAGAGACGAAATCGCGATAGAGACAGAAGAAGTAGTGATTCAAGAAGGAGAAGAAAAAGTAGAAGTAGAAGCCGAAGCCGAAGTCGCAGTCGTAGTCGAAGCCGAAGCCGAAGCAAGAGCAGAAGCAGAAGCAGAAGCAGAAGTAGAAGCAGAAGCAGAAGCAGAAGCAGAAGCAAATCGTCTGACGGGAGAAGGGGTAGAGAAAAATCAAAAGAAAGAAGAAGCGAACGAAGTAGATCTAGAAAGAGAAATCAGAAGGTTAGAGATATAGAATTGCAGAATCCTGAAGAAGACGAAAAGAAGGAAGTTATTAGTGAGGCCTGTAATGAAGTTAAAAAACCTGAAGAAGAAAATAATGATAGTGAGACAAAAACTAAGCCATCCATCTGGGAGAAAAGAACTGTTGGGGCTGTTTTCGAAGCAGCTTTAGAACGATATTTGCAGAGAAAGGCTGCTCGCGGTTGTTAAAACAAAAAATTTGCTTGTTCATTTGTAAAAAAAAATTAGAAGAAAACAAAATATTTTAGGAAAGACTGAAATACAAAATATCAATGAATACGATGAATGAATTTATTTTTCTTTTAACTATTGTAAAATAACTGTCAGTTTATATTATGAGAGAATTTGAAAATCTACACTTTAGTGTTTATTCGATTTCGATGTTTTTACAACTTCATGGACGAAGACAATTTACCTCAGGTAGATATCCAGATTTTCCGTTGCTGATTCCTCAAATGAGTACTGACTTGACACTTTGAATGATTGAGGAATAGTGAAATGTAAAGCAGATAGGTTCATGGCGGTAATTCATTATCCCGATGCCTTCATGATGAGAAAGGTAAGGAGGTTTTGGACGAGGTTTTGTTTCATGATAGGACGATATGAGCTGGCAGATAATCGTATATTCAGCAAGAACTGATTTTTGTTGACTGGCAATTGCGTTAATGTTTTGGAGGGCTTTGCACGTTACACGCTGCCAGAAAATTCTATTGATGTTAACACACTTGAGAGGATGAATTTTGTCTTCATGTAATTTCAGAATATGAGGGATTTTCTTAATGAAGTAAACATGATGCGCATGAATCTGTAGAGAAAATAATTTTGTTCAGGGATGACTACCCTTTCGGTCTTAGGATCGAGAACTTCGTGAATAATTTTTGAGAATTAGTCGTTAACTTGTAGACTGTGTGTAAAATAGTGCATTGACTTTTTCATATGGCTGGAATACTTTTTATTGAAATATTTAAGACATTTGAAACTATTGGTTAGAAATATGAGATCTCTCGATTTAAGTAGAGTTTGATGTATAATATAGAACATAAAATTCTCTTCAAATCATAGTAAATTAGGAAGTTTGGTATTCTAGAAACTTCCTAACAAATTGCAGTTTACATGCTTCTTTCGTAAGAACATGCCGGATTCTATATCAAAAAATCGTGACACACTGGTATGTTCCGAACACAAAATTATTCGAGAGATCAAGAATTTGTATTTCCCCTTATTCAGGATACTTTTTGTTTGAAATATTATGTGACATTATACTAAAAAATTAAACAATTTTTAAATTTATTATATTTAAACTTGTCATACATTATTTACAGTAGAATAAATAAGGAAACATTAAATGCAAATACTAGTAAATATTACAACTTTTTAATCGTAATTTAAAAAATTTTGGCAGTACAACATTTAATGAATTTTTTATATAAAAATAAAAAATTATTGAATCAAGATATAGTTCCCACTTTAAAGAACTTTATTTTATTCAGCAGCTTCAGTTTCCCTGAAAGCTTTATGAAATAAAAATTATAAAATGAAATTTTTTTTGAATATATTATAAAGCAATCATTGAAGACAATTTTATACCTTATTACATCTGCACGGTATATCTGGATTTGAAACAAAATTTAATGAAAATACTGTATCTACACTCTTATCAAAGTGATATTCTTATACAGACAAAGAAATACCTAAAAGAATATTATTAAATTATAAAAAATATTAAAATTTGTGTTAGTCTTCATGTAAAGCAATTTTCACATTTTAAATATTTTAATTATTAATGTTAACAATAATTAATATTATTTAAATTAAATAGAAAAATATTTTTAAAATGGGGAAAAATTGGAATGACCGCTAAATCAAGTGGAAAATTATGTGATTGCAGATCTTTTCCGGAAATCAAATAAAACGTGAATTAGGTGGTTTCGCCAATAAGTTAATTTTTGCAGATATTTTAAATTATTTCACACTAAACATTTTTTGAATGGCATTTCATTTTGAAAAAAATTGAACCATCTAAAATTAATTTTCTATGTTATGAATTTCCTGTTCAGTTTGCTCAGAATTTGATACGGTACGTCACTGTATATATTAATGGCTGGGCTTGTTTCATCTAATGTATACCTGAAACAAGTTTTTTCAATTTTTAAATATAAAAATTAAATTATTTGTTTTAAATTACAAAAGTATATAACTTTAAGTTTAAATTTAAGTATTAGTAATATTATTTTCATTTTAAACGTTAATTATTATGTATAAAACTATTCAGAGTGCCACCATAATTTTTGAGTCTTGTGAAGATATGCATATATGCAAAATAAAATAATTCTTGTAAGATACAAAACTTCTATTCAAAAATGTTATATTTGTCTGTATATTTAATATAAAGACAAATTTATGTGGCCTAAATATAATGTAAGATTTCAATAATTTAGATAGCTTGTAATCTACAATGAAAGAGAAATATTTTTTCATGCACAAACATGCAAGAACAAAGCAAAATCTGTCTAAAGTACAGACTTTAGGATTAGTCAACATATGATATAAAGTGAATCCAGCATTTAAAGCTTTCTTCAATTTTTGAAATATATTTCATTGTTGTCATATATATATGTATAGAAACAAATTTTCATAATAATTTTAATCTCATTATTTAAAATCCATATTCAATTTCACAAACCAGATCAATTTGATATCATTTTACAATAATGCAGTTGCATTAGATAAGAAAAAATATTGCTGCAGCAAGTAATTGGCAAAAAGTCAAATGAATTATGCTTTTTAAAATGTTGAAGAATTACCTCATTGAAAGGAAAAATTTGAGTGCATTAGTATTATGGTTCAGCACTGTCAAAACTACTTTCTTCATATTATTTTTAAAAGCCATTAACTCAAGCACCTGAAGAAGTAATTTTCCAAGTCCTTTTCTTCGAACTTTATTATCCAATTGAAGTTCATAACTGAAACATAATACAAAATTAGATGCATAAGTGTTAGCAGGAAAAAAAAATTTTTTAAAAAATAAAAATACTTTTTTTTGAAAGCTATTTCAACATTATTTTTCACTTATAACTAATCTACTATAAAATTTTGTGGTACCAATGAAAAATTATTCTATTTTTTTATAATGAAATCTTTTTTGTAAAACTAATACTTATATTTTAAAGTATAATGTTAATAGTAAGAATTAAAATTTTTAAATGATAATTCATATGATAACTATGTACTACTGAATAAATTGTTATCTTGGAATATATAAAATTTTTATCACTTCACAGGATTATGATTGAATAGTAAAAAATGAATATTCCATTTAATATCAATAACATTAAGATATGATTTATTGCTTAAATAAATAAAATGTAAAAGAAACACTTTTGTAAAAGATTTTTAAATAGCTTATGAAATTGCATTTTTGGAATTAATTAATTTGATGCTTACCAATATAAAACCTCACTTCCATAATCCATATCAAAACGAAAATGGGCAAATGCTACTATTTCTCCATTATTATCCCTGGCAATCAGATATTTTGCTGACCTTTCAGTCATTTCAGCAAACTTTTTCTCCTCATCCCAACCCCAGCTGCATGAATTATACCTTAAAATCAAAAAATAAAATTGAATATACCAAAAATGAACATTATCATTCATATGTACTTAAATACATATAAACAGTAATCATTACTCATACATTTCTTTCATGTTTTCACGCTCCAAGCAAAAAATTCTATTCAAACTTTCCTCATCAAGTTGATCAACATTCTTGCATTCCAAATTTACATTGACCTTATTGTTATCAAATGTTCTAAATGCTGGAAAATCGGCTAAAGGATCAGGAATGCTATTTGCAATTGCTACTGCCTGTTTAGCTGCTTGTTTTCGCATTTTTTCTTCTTTTTTCAGACTTGACCGAAGCTTTCTACTTTCGGACTTTTTCTAAAAAAATTAATTAAATAATCTTAAAATACAAAACAAAAATGCTTTGAATATTTCAAAAACATTTTCAAATTAAATTCACAGTCTTGATGGCTAGCTCTTTAATACTGAAATTTATTATGACTAATAAAACTTTTTATGCATTTAATTCAAATTCATTTAAAAAAAATTAATAAATAATTTGTTTATGACTTCGGTCATTTAAAAACCTTATTTAAGTAAAATAGTGATGACAACCAAAAACGAAATAAATGTTTTAAATATAAATTCATCCATTTCTAGACTTAATTTGTTGTAGAAAAAGTGAAAATATTTTAAAGTTTATACTTTAAATATATACCATATTTATTGCCTAAAAAAATTGTAGATCGTTACAAAACTTTCTTTAAAAATACCTAAAGCACATTCACTTAGCGCTAAGCAGCCAAAATTAAATATAACACAGTTGCCAAATCTTATTTTCTATAGTGCATCTAGATTTAAGGTAAACTATATTTTTATTGGTTTTTAGCAGGTTCGTTTTTGGAGCTGGGATTGAGAAGATTTAGGTGAGCTGATAGATTATGTAGTATGAGTTCTTAGAATCCTAAAAAAAATCTATCACTCTTCGCCTATGTTTCATATTCATAATATCAAGAAAATGATCTTTTTTTTTACTGTAAATGAATATTAATTAAGAAGTAACGGTCTTTTTCGATTAATCGATTGTATGATAAACTTTTCTATTAATTTTAATGTAAAGAAAACTAATTCATTTTGCTGAAATGCAGCAGCATATTTATTTCATAAAGAATTTATAGTTTCAAAGAACGTTAGAATTTTTAATTTTTTTAATATATCTGTTTGTATGGATTGATGTTTATCAATTTTGAAGATAATCGATTTAAGATTATCGGTATTCATCCGCAAAAAGAATTCCAGTTGCAGACGGAATTTTTTCATCAAATGTATTAGCGGTAAAGTTTTATGGAAAATAATTTTTTTTAATATATTTAGTTTTATTTATGATTTGAGACTGATTCAATCATCAATATCCAATGAAATGTTCATCATTGTTGAGCGAAATGCAAAGATTCTATTAATCTCTATTAAAATTAACAATTTTATTGAAACAAACATTTCTAATAAAATACTGTTAATAAAACTTTGAAATTAATCAATATCGAATTTATTCAATTTTTAATAAAACAAAATTATTTTTAAAAAATCTTTTAAATTGCTTTATAAATTTAAATGAATAGAATTCCACACATTTACAAAATTAATTACAAAATGGAAAAGTAAATAAATTATCTTCTAAGGCTTAATTATTTAAGGTGAAAAAGTTTTTCTTTGAGTTGTAGAATTTACAAAATTTCTCGATTGATTTTTATATAAATATAATTATTATTTTTGTAATCATCTTTGTTATACATTCATAAACTTTCATTATCACAAAATTCATATTCATTAAATCATGAAGGTTAGTTCAAGTTATCAATTTTTTTTTAATTGAAACTTGATTTTCCATAAAAAATTTCATTTGAAATAAATCACAAAATTTTCAAATAAAAACATTTTAAATGAAGTTTTGTTTATCTTTTTTTTAGGATAAGTTTTTTTAGTTTATATACTCTCAAGCATAGATTTTGATAATGCCTACTGAAAATAGAATTGATATTACCAAACCTTTATGGGATCAGAGTACTTTTTTTGGAAGAGTTAGACACTTTGCATTTATTACAGATCCAACAACAGTATTTGTTACAGATAAAGAACTAGATAAGGCAAAAGAGCTGTATGAGAAATATAGGTAAAATTATTTATAAAATAATCCATTTTTTGGATTAATTTAATAAATACATATCAAAAATTTGTAAATAAATCCATATTAATTTTTTTAGATTTTTAATTAATTAATTTAATATTAATATAAGAGTTTTAGTTCATTTTACCTTTATTTTAGAACTCATTCAGAACCCAAAGGCACAACTTTAAAAGATGTTATATATGCAAAGAAACTTTATGAATCAAGTTTTCATCCTGATACAGGAGACAAACAAAATGTCTTTGGCAGAATGTCTTTTCAAGTACCGGGTGGCATGATAATTACTGGAGCAATGCTCCAATTTTATAAGTATGTTTTTATATAGACAATTTTTTAATTTTACATAATTATTTTAAAATATATTTGAAGAAATTAGTATTAAATTAAATATTCTAATGCAACAGTTTATTATTTGCAGATAAAAAAGGTTCTGTTTATTTTTTGAAATAATTCTGTCATTAGATTTTAAATAAAATTAAGTATTTAAAATAATAAGCATTATTTGTTTTAGAACCTCAACTGCAGTAATTTTTTGGCAGTGGATCAATCAATCCTTTAATGCTTTGGTTAATTATACAAATAGAAATGCTAAATCTCCCGTTACTACAACTCAGTTGGTCACTGCTTATGTATCAGCCACTGCATCAGCATTGGTTACTGCCCTAGGCTGCAAAAAATTCTTGGCTAATAAAGCTAGTCCTTTGCTTCAGGTAAAATTCTACATTATAATAGCAAAATTTAATAATATTAGAATAATTTAATGATTATTATTTTATTTATCATTTATCACCAATTACAGTTTAATTTGATTGTGCTTTTGAAATTATAATTCAAAATTTAATATATTTCATATGAAAATATTTTGTACTTTTTATTCTAGAGATATGTTCCTTTTGCTGCAGTAGCAGCTGCCAATTGTGTTAACATTCCACTAATGAGGCAAGGAGAATTGTTAAATGGAATAAGCCTTACAGATGAAAATGGTAAAAAGCTTACTGAATCAAGATTGGCTGCAGCTAAAGGAATTTCTCAAGTAGTTTTTTCTCGAGTTTTTATGGCTTTCCCAGGAATGAGTAATTACATTTATTTTCTTTAATATTAGTCTTTTTTCAACTTATGTAGAATGAATCTTACATTTACCTATGTGAAACATATATGTATTTATTTTTAGAAGACGTAAATGATGTGCAGTTTGAAAATTTAAAATTATTTTTTTTCAAGCAATATTACCAATTATTGTTGACAAAATTCAGTTTCAACCATGGTTTGCTAACTATCCAAGACTTCAAGCTCCATTTCAAGTTGTTGCAGTTGGAGGATTGTATGTTAATATTTTCATTATTTAAAATTTTAAGAAATATTACAATTTTAAATAACAATGTTTAAAAATTATTTTTTTCATTACAGCTTAATGTTCATGGTTCCAATTGCATGTGGGCTTTTTCCTCAAAACTGGTACATTAAAATTTATTGTTGTACTTTTATAATTTTTATTGGATTTATTTTATAATGAATGGAATATTTAATTATAAATAGTAGTTTTGTTTTCCTTACTAATATTTTTGGATTTAAATTATATGCAAGATTTTTTTTTCAGTTCAATCAGATCAAGTACTTTAAAATCTTTTGAACCAGGAGCCTATGAGAAATTAGAGAAGAATTCAAAAGTAATACCTGATAAATTGTACTTTAACAAGGGTCTATAGAAAACGAATGACAATATCGCTATGAACTGGGTAGTGTGAATGGAATTTAAAAATGAGAATAGTATTTTCGTAATCTGTCAAATTAATAAAAAACAATATTTTCTTTTTGAATTGATATATATGTCTTATATATGGATATAAATACATATGAATGTTTTACTGTAGCCATAATGCGAAGTAATTTGATATTCTTTATTTCATTTAATTTTTAATATTAAAGATATTTTATTTAATTGACCAGAATATTTTGAAATTATATTTTGATAAATTTCATTTTATATTTATTTATTATGTTTTATACTTTCTTTTAATATTTGATTAATAAATGTAATTATTTATATTTGATTTTAAAAAATTACAATTTTTACAGTTAATTGATTTTATGGATACAAATTAATGATTTATAAAATATTTGGCACTTATGATTGGACACAATAAATTGTCATTTTTTAAAAAAATATAGGAACAGATCAAGAAAACTATAACTGCATACTGAAAATTTATTTTCAGTTAAATTCAAAATTAATAGTAATTTTATTATCGGTTGTTAATATCCGAAGTATCTCTGTTTTGTGATGTATAATATTTAGTTCTGACCAGTTATTAAGTTTGAAATAATTTATTTATTGTCTTTGAATAATTGATTATTGTAAAAGGATTGTTTTATGTTCCAAATTTGTTTATATGTAAAATATTTTTAGATATTTTACATTTTATGTCAATTAGTAAAATTAGTAAAATTTTTCGCCAATTTTCGAATTGTTTTCAATTTTAGTAATTAGTATATAAAATATATTTCAATAACATTTATTTTATCTAATTTTATTTGCCAAATTTTTCAATTTTTTTTTTAATTTTCATAAATTTATTGAATACTTTTTACATGTGAAGAAGCTTAACAGATTTTACAATAATATTTTATATTTTTCCGAGTTAACTTATTTAAATTTTACATTTAATAATCTGTCACTAAGTTTGTAAGACTTACAATGTGGGTAACTTACAAATTTTCTAAATTTTAGAAATAAGAATCTAATGTAAAATTTTGATTTCATCAAATGCTTTGATGAATATTAGAATATTCACAATATTTATAATTTCTTAAAAATGGTATTTGTTAAGTAGATCAAATTGTTAAATTTTAATTAAATGTTGTTATGAGTTATTTAACAAAAATTTTGCTGTTGCAAAAATTCTGTTAATTCTATTTTGAGAATTTTAGTATTTATTAAAATATTGAGCAAAATTAACACCTTGATATCCTGTAAATTAGATATATAAACTTATTCCCATACACTCAAGATTATAAGGAAGAATCAGTAAAATCCATCAATTAAAGACTTTAATTGTCTTTTTAATTATTTATAATAAACTTTAATAACTTCATTATCAAGCCATGTTAGATATTCAAAACACTATAATATCATTTAAGTTATTATCAATAGATTCAAACATATAAAGATAAAATATTTTCCTTCTGAGGCAATAAGCTCATAGGATAAGTGAAAGCATGACATTTAAAACTGAAGAATTTTATATTTAAAATTCTTAAAATTTATATTACATGAAGCACGAGATTTAAGATATACGATCAATTATCTTAGCTATTCTGAGGATCTATATCTATATCTAAAGATATCCTTCGATCTACTAGTATGATATAGTATTATAACTTCAAATGAAGAGGTCATTTGAAAGAATATTAAAAACAATAAAGAAAGTAAGATGGAAATTTTATTAAATATTTAAAACTCATAACATGAATTTCACTACCGAAATCTATCAAAAATAATCATTTAACCAATGATGAGTTTTGGTATAGAAATTAAATTGATTGTTTCTAATCCTATAATAACAGAAATTGCAAAGATTAAGCCGCGCACATAGACCAAAAAGATAAAATTGTCGGGTCAATAACGTAATGTATGGTAAGGCCTTTTGCTCTGTGCTCTCAACGATACAGTCTGTGACGATAGTGGTTAAGTATCGAGAGGTAATTTTATCCATTATAATCTTTGAAATATTGAGGGAAATCTGCTATAATTTTTAGTTCGAAGGATAGACAATTCACAATACTGCAGTTCATTTCCTCCTTACTCATTTGATTCCTTTTATAATATGAGTTCGAGAAAGACATATCATAGGGTTTAAATGGATGTTATGGTTAGGTATAAATCTAAATTGCAAAAAAGTAAACGAACAATATAATTGTCTATGAGTATTATTTCATTTTTAATAAATTATTTTATTTAGTCTCAGCTGGGTTACTCCTTTAAAATTGACAAGAAAAATTTTATAATTTACGCCGTTTGCAAATTTTTAAGCTTATATCTTGCAAAGGTTAATTGTGCAAAATTTTTTGATATCAGCTCTTAGTCAATCTTTCCGAATCTTGTGACTAAAAATTTATAAATATTAGCTCTTTATTAATTTAAATTAATTTCCAGGGCAAAAATGAAGTACAACAGGCATGTGTCTATGTCCAGAAGAAAAAATAGGAAGAGGCATTTTACAGCTCCTTCCCATATTAGAAGACGACTTATGTCAGCACCCTTGTCAAAGGAACTAAGACAAAAGTATAATGTAAAATCAATGCCAGTTAGGAAAGATGATGAAGTACAGGTTCGTGAAATTTGTAGATTTATGATGTATTTAAATAAATTAATAGATTTATTACTAGTTCTAAAAATTGATTTCAATGTAAAATTGTGGAGATCATGAAATTATGATAATATTTCAAATTAAAAATAGTATTTTTTATTTTTTTAAGTTGACATAACAAAGTTTAAACAATTTGTATACATGATTTGTAAAAGTTTAAGATAATCATGTTGAATTTGGTTTTAATAATTATTAAAAAATTTAATTATGTTTTAATATAGGAATGGATTTGATAATATTCTGCTTATTATAGAATCAAGATACATTGTAAGAAAATTTAATTTTTTGAGTTCTTTCATTTTGCAACAGATTCCTATTAATAAATACAAGGAAAATTCTTGTGTTATTTTAAGTTCAAATTTATTCTAAATGATGGTATTAAATTCATTCCCGGATTGAATCAACAGGGACAATTCAGTTCTTGCTTTGATTCCTGAAGAAAAATTGAAACTGATAGATTTTATTATTTTCTAACTATTTTATTTTATATTTCTCATATTGCTTACATTTCTTTTGAATTATTTTCAAAGGTTGTAAGGGGCCATTATAAAGGACAACAAGTTGGGAAAATAATACAAGTTTACAGAAAAAAATTTATTATATACATTGAAAGAATTCAAAGAGAAAAAGCTAATGGTGCTACGGTTTATGTAGGCATTCATCCATCAAAGGTGGGATTTAAATATTTTCATCAGTTTAATTTGGTTTTACAAGTTGTTTAATTAATAATACTGAATGTGACTTATTTTGAATTTAATGATTGTTAACAAAGTTAATGATTGCAGGTGGTCATTGTTAAGTTGAAAATGGATAAAGATAGAAAACGTATCATTGAGAGAAGAGCAAAAGGCAGATTGGCTGCCTTGGGTAAGGATAAGGGAAAATATACTGAGGAAACAACTGCAATGGATACTTCTTAAGAAAAATTTATTGTTTTAAGAAAAATAAATCTTTTAAAATTTGATTATTTTAATTTTAAACCCACAAAATAATTTTGTAATAAAAGATCTTATATCAGGTAAAGAATTGCAGAAATGATTTGTATTTGGAGAGACTATTTTTCACAAAATAATTAAAAAAAAGCTTGATATGTTCTGTAGAGTCTCCACATGTTTCACTAAATTCCTTAAATGTAGATTTTCTAGTTTTGTGAAAATAAGGAGGTGACAGAGAAAAAAGTAGCAATTTTTAATATCGTTAGTTTTATTTACCTTAATTTTAAAGATATTTGATTTCTTATTACAAGAGTGCAGACAAAATTTAGTTATAAAATGAAAAAATTTTCCTGTTTAATGCTTCAAAAATTAAAAATAAATAATTGAATAATCTTATTGTATTTATTACACTTGATTAATAGTTTTTGTGCATAAAATGGGAAAATATAAGCCACTTATTTTAAATGAAATACATCATGAACATCAATTTATTGCGTAGCGTTTAATTTAGCAATTTATGGATTTATATTTAATTCGTTAAGTTCGATAAAGAAAAAATACTGCACAATATATTGCCTTGTGGGTTGCTTTTGAAATTGTTTCAAAAAACTTGGACAACTTATTGATTTATTTCTAAAGATTGAATTTAAACAAAACTTGGAAAAGCGTGTGGAAATGCTTCATAAAATTTTACGTGGAAGATTTTCGATGTAATAGAAAATTTCAAGGTATAGGGTAAATCGCAGCATTTCATTTTGCAAGTCAAACTGACGCAACTATTTTTAATTTAGTTTTGCTTTTTAAATTTTTTTTTGTTTCTGGTGCTTCTAATTTATTTCACATCTTTGGTCTCAGATGAAACTATATACTATTCTAATTAATGTTCAAATTCTCCTGAAAAAAAAAAAATTTGTTACTACCAGTCGCGTAGAAAGGTTCTTTTTTTCTTAAAATATATGTTTATAGTGTTTGACTTGGGGGGAGATGACAATACTAGTGAAGTTTCAGATGTTTTGCATTTATGATTTAAGTTATAAAAAGATATTCTCCCTTTTTTGAGGTGCTGCCGAAATATTTTTCATCTCTGGATTAAGATTAAATTTTTTTTGAGATTGCATTACTATGAGATATGATTACTAAGCAATGTTTTCATAAATTAAGTTTGTTTCATTTTTTTTGTTATAATTGTTTTTACTGGGTGAGATTGCAATTACTGGGAAGAGTAATGCAGCACATTGGATATAACTTCATTTTTCTGTACGAAATTAAAAATGATGCTGGTTATAGGCTTGCGTTACCCCTTAAAAACAAATAAATTATGACAAGTATAAAAGTCTAAAAGCTTTCGGGTCATCTTTACAAATGTGCGAACAATTTCAAACTTTTCAGTTACGAAACAAACAGAGAAATGACATCAGTGTTCGTTAATGATTAATTTTGATACAGCAAAAGTACATTACATTTTTATTTTTTTAGTACTTTCGTGAAAATATTAGTTCTTGCGTAATTTTATAATCGATTTTATTTCTTTGAGCCAAGTCACCGTCATATTTTTGTTTTTTCAGCTGGACGCTAATTTAACAACTCTCAAGAAATAGAATTTTAATTAAAAAGATTTCAGAAATATAATTTTTGAATTTAAAGTTTCACATTCCCGGCGTTTTCACTTTTCCAGAAGCCACAAGATCGAAAATCACTGTAATTGATTGATGTAAAGAATTTGGTTCTTTGCAGTTATGTACATAAATGAAGAATGAACTCGTGAATGGAAAGTGTACTTAAAGCATCGTCAATCGAGAATCAGGTCTGGAATGCTTGAATACAAAGTGTCCGTATTATTGGCTAAGAATTTTATTTTTCAAGAATGAAAGGAAGAGCCAAGCATTCGCGAAATCGCAATAATAGATGTGAAATAAACTAGAACGGCTTTTCGCCATATTTCTATTCGCACTTAATGCAGCACTGAAAGGTATATTCCGCAACTTCCTGAAAGGAAAGCTACACCGCAAACAAAATGATGGGAAAGAGTTGCCTACAAGTTATGGTGATGCGACAAACTTACGTAAAATTCAATGGCGCTAAACACCTTATCGTTTCTTAGGCTCTCCGTAAATGCCCTGTGCGTTCCAGGCAATACATTGTTCAAGAGACCGCCTACGAGCCCGTGGTTGTGCTGTTGATAAATTGCATGGAAAGTCTGGATGAGAAACGCGAGGAAACCCAGTACAGCCAGGATTGACAGCGGTTCGAAAAGAGGCCTGCAAAAATAATATGGAAAAGGATGTTAAAGTTTGCTTTTAGAACAAATTCATAGTTTTAGTATATTCTTCCTTATACGATTCGACCGAGGCTTGCAACCTTTCGTTTGCTTACAGATATGGGTAACCGAATTCACCGTAATATCCCCGGGATTTCACTTCCCCGTTTTCCGCCTCGTAAGCCTTAAGATCGTCATACGAAATATTAGAGCCGTTTGATGTGTGCACGCTGAAGACAACCCATAAAAATGTGAAAATCCAATTCATTGCTTCCGAAAACGCTATACTTGCATCTTCACCGTTTCACATGGAATGTTTGACTGAAATTAAACGGTGATTTATTTGCGAGATGGTTAGCTGATCATGTCAACCCGAAGGCAAAAAAAAGTAATATTTGCTCCAATTTTTTTTCTTTCATCATTCACATGATTCAATTTATTTCTTTCTCTTTGAATATTTCAAGTTCGTTTCCGTGCGGTTTTAATTGTCGATTGAAATGCAGAAGCTTCGACAAAGACTTCTCATTCTCCCGAAATTCATCATTTATTTCTTGCGTAAGGGAGGCAACCCGAAGAGGATGCAGTATTGAATCATGGAATGTTTCAATTTCTCTTTAAAATCACAAATAATCAAACTTTTCATCCCAAAAGGAAAATAATAAATCGTTCTGCCACAGCAGTGAAATATGATAAATGCAATACATAAAAAATGACAAGTATAAAATAAATTAATTGACCTAAATTTGGGATTTCCCAAGTTCCCGCGGTACGAAGAGATTTCTCATTAATTTTTTTCCCTCTGCGCCTTTCGACACATATTTGAATTTCATAATATAAGTTTTCGCGGTAAAAATCATCATTCGGACCAAATCGCAGCAACAATAAATTTTCAATTTCATACGTCTCGATGACAGATACTTTCATAATTTCACCGATAAATTTTTTCATTAGTATATCTATGGTAAAATGAAACGTGGAAGGTTTATCCTCAGAATAAATCAGAGCAAAAAGGAGATAAAGTGAAGTTGGACATTCAAAAAAATAAATAGATCATATTTCCCGGCAATAACAAACTGCAAAAACAAAATTAAATTTTAAAAATAACAATAATAATAAGAGCGAACGAATAAAAATGTGAAACTGTAAACGGCTTTTGAGATTACTACTTTCAAAAAAATATTTACAATGTTTAACAACTTAACCAATTTGGAAAAGTAACATTTTGACCTATCTTGCCACTGTGAATATATATTTGATCAAATTTTACTGATTTTACTGATATTTACTGATTTTAATGAAATTTCCAGATTTTAATTTATAAACGGTTTTGTACAAATAGTAGTTTCTTTCCTTTTTTTTTCCGAAGTCAACTTCCTGGGTTATAAGTTAAAAGTGGGCTTTCCGTATCAAGCATTCGGGGGTCATAACAGAAGGCGGTGCAACGAATATTGTATGTAAACTGCGAATGGTTTGAAGCCGTTTTCTCGTTCCCGCCTCCAGCCGCAAAATACCCGAAGGATTTTCCTCGAAGGGATGATCGACGTCCGATGTCCGCTCACGGTCGCGTTAAAAGCTTTGAGGGGAAAAAGAGTATGAAATTCTTTGTTATCCTTAAGCTATTCAATTTAATTCCAAATCCAATAAACAAACACGAGAATTTAGCTTCAAATGCAGTCCCAACGGACCGCTACCACCCCGAGGAGAGAGGGCAGCAAGAAGTCAGTTGCTTTCCGAAGCGGATCCGAGTCCAATTTTCCTGTTCGTGATCATTTGACGAGACAAATGTTTAAACGTCAATCAACTAGGACGAATCACTCCACATTTGAACTCAATTCCTATTTAATTTGATCGCCCTCGGGCTTTTTATTTTTTTCCTTTTTTTCGGGAATTCTCTCCCATTTACTTCCGATACTGCTCGTTCGGAGGCATTTCCCCGGAACCAATCCGAGATGTTAATATCCTCTATGACAAAAAGAATAAAAAAAAGAAAATTCACCTCATGAATTTATGAGAAATACCGAAAACCAAAGATCACTTAATTGGAAGCAATTTCCTTGCATTTAACACAACCCAGTTTTTCGTAATATTTAAAAATTTGTTAAGTTTGTCGTTCGTATATTAGTCGCAAAAGGTCGCAAATCTCGTCAGATATGTACTGTAAAAGGTTTAGGTAATTTACATTCCGAATGATGGGATTTATAAGTTTAACAAGAATTAAATAGGGGTTCTTTTTAAGAAAAAAATTCATTTTTTATTAAAAACATACGAGAGTGTATTAAGCCGAATTTAAAATTTGAGGTCCAGATATTATTTTATAAGCGAGTTAAAAGAGCTGTCTAAATAAATTTGACATCTTAACTTATTCGTTGTCTTACAACCGGATTTCCTTATTCAACAGATTTTGAATTTGTTTTTCCTTCATGTCAATTTAAGTTATTTGCAGTGGCTTTTGTTTTAACTTCATCGGCATTTAGAAATTATTCGGTTTCATAAGGAGTAAGTTTTATGTTACGTATTGCAAGGAAACGCTTTAAAATAATTAGCTCGCGGAACATGAGAAATTGCAACTAGTTGTCGCGTAAACGTGAAATTGCATGCGGAACGAGGTTTCCTAAGATTTGAGGAACCCTTATCAAAGAAAAAAAGGAATAATGGTCGCTGTAAACTGCTATTGTCAAAGCGATACACATTGCTGAGACATTAATCTAACGAAAAAAGGCGGCGTGCAAACAGCTATGCCAGAAAAAACCAAAACAATCAATATCCCTTTTCTCGCATTTTGAAAGTATCATTTTGCATTCCATCTTTTTTAATTTTGCTCTATGTTCTCCGACGTTGACTGTTAAACGATGTGCCTCGCTTTAGCTAATGGCACGTTAACTATAAGATTTTAGTTGCTATGATAATGTGATTTAAAATCATTTGAATGAAAAAAAGGAAGGCAAATTCAATCGAAAATGGATAAAAAAGATCCCGAAAACAAAATAAACAGCGTATTTTCTAATCGAGCATATAACCTATTTGATTTGCGATCGGAAAATGATAGAGTAAGCATATTTTTCGTTAATTACAAAGTCGGAACCACTAAATAAGCATGACAATTTTTTATATTTGAAGCAAATTTTTTAGGATGTCCTCGAAGCTTTGAAAGAATTATCCAGGTTTTTTCCGTCCAATACTTCAGAAAGCAGGAGAAATTTGAGGAGTGCCATAGAAGCAAGGAGTATATCGATAAATAAAGAATTTCTAGATTCTTTTCAAAAACTGGAAAGTTCTCTTAGCTTTGTATACAAAAGTAATTATTTAAAATATTCCTTGTGTAAAATAAATATTTAAATAATTAAATCAATCTCAAATTTACATTCATGACAATAACAGATAATAACGGTTTTTTAATTACTTTATCTTAATTTTCAGATTTAAGTGAAATGAATAACACTCTGATAGATATGAGGAATAATTTATCCCAGACCAAGAAAAACACCCAGACTTTAATTGATAAAACAACAAATCTACAAAAAGAAATAAAAGTTGTTTCAATTAAACAGCAAATAGTTTCTGCAACCCTGGCAAAGTGAGTTTTAAAATGTTTTCAACTAAAGTAAATTGTTAAGTTTAAATTCTAATGCATAAGTCAGTATCTGCTTTTGCTATTTTAAAATGTCAGAAATTTAAATAATAATAATTATCATCTCTTTCATATCTTGTGATTATAATATAATGTGCCACAAATGCTAATCTGTTTTTTCAGTTGAGAATACAATTTAATAATTTAAATTAGGATCTAAAAGTTAAAAATAACTTATTTTCCTGGCTTCAACTAAAAAGAAAATTAGACATTTAAATCAATTTTATAATGTGCACATTTATATGTTTTTGTTGATGTCAAAAATTTCAGTTTTAATTTGATTATAATTAAATTTTCTTTTTAGATTTCAGTTGACTCCAGCAGAATTAAATTCTTTAAGAGCTGAAACTATGGATCCAGATATGTTTATTACTTTAAAAAAATCTCAAGATATTTTAAATAATTGCAAAACTCTAATGCAAGCAGGATGGCACACAACAGCTCAAGATATAATTGAGCAAATGACTTTGTATCAGGTATATTTCATTGTCCTTTTTTATAAAAAAAAAATTGAATGGTTCTTTTATGTCATTTATTTCATCTATCAGAATTCATAAAAAATTAAAAATCAGTTTCTTATATCTTAATATTAAAAATATAAAAGAATAACAAATAATTAACAATGCAACAATTCCATATGTTTTTAATTTAAAAAGAAACATTTTTGAAACATAAATTTATTTTTCATTTTCAGGTGTGATGAAATTTTCCTTAGCTTTGTATGATAGAATATTTTGAATAATTTTAGTTAAGTTTTTGAGCATTTTACTCAGTTAGTTCTTAATTATACTTGAAGATAGCATCCAAAAGAATTAAGTTTTAAAACCACATTTAAAGCACTTAAAACATTAAGTTTTAAAGCCAGTTTTTTCCTTCCTGAAGAATAGACTCAAATATTTTTTATTTTTTAAGATTGTCTTAAGCTACATTTTGATTACAGGAATTCCCATAGTTAGGTCAGCAAAATAATAACTTTAACGCTTGTAGTTATATAATTTAATTTATGGTACAGGAAGCAGGAATGGAACGTTTGTTCCGGTGGACGCAAGGAAGATGCCGAAATATTGAGATGCGCGATCCCTATGATTTATTGCCAAGAGCAATGGCCAAGTTACAAGAACGAACAGCATTGTTTACGTAAGTCAATCATTTTTTCTTATTTATTGATTTGACTCTTCGCATGCCCCAGTGTCCAGCTTAATATTCACGCAAAAATAGTTTTAATTAGGCAGATCCTTGAAGAATACTCAATACACCGAAGAGATATATTGGTGAGACAATTCATCGAGGCGTTGACCAGCAGTAATAGGGGAATAGAACTCAGGGCAACTGAACCAAAACGTTATGTGGGTGACATGCTAGCTTGGTTGCACCAAGCCATACCGTCTGAGAAAGATAATTTAAATTTTTTACTTAAAAATTGTGAAAATACTGGTAAGTTCTGACTTCTTCCAAAGTTTGGTAACAAATATATATATATTGCCGCGTAGTGATGGCCTCACTCCCTAATTTTCGTTCAATTATTTGCATAATATTAACTTCATTTCAATAGTTTCTTTGTTTTCAGTGGGTTTATTCTTTTTTTTTAATACTCTTTCATTCTCTTAGTGAGTCAATCGGGTTATTTCCTATAAGTTTCGATTTTCGTCTTTTTCAGAATCCGAATGTGCAATTTTTTCTCTTATGTTATCACTCTTTTCTACGACTTCATGTGTGATGCTTATTTCTTTTAGATCCTTTGTAGCTTATTTTTTTGAGAAATATTCTAAGGTTCAATTGCTTAGTACTTCTGGATTTATTCGTATCTTGTTTATTTCTCCCTTATTTTTCCAGATGAAATAATACAGCAAACATTGGGAAACATTAATGAAGGTGTTTGTCATCCTTTGAAAGTCAGAATAGAGCATGTGCTGTTTAATGAAGATAATTCAAAAGATTGCATCCTTCTTCATAATATATTCTATCTTCTGCGATTCTACAAGAATACTCTTTCGCAGGTTAATTCCATTTTGACGATTTTGTTTAGGATTTCTGTCCTCGCGCCTTTACGAAATAATAATTTTCTGTTAACAGATAGTTGATAATAGCCAGTTAAACATGACGCTTAACGAACTAGTGAATATAGCGCAGAAGACATTTCTGATTTCACTTCAGACTAGAATAACTCAATTGTTAGCCATGGAATCCGTTAATCCTCCAGTCGACCTTCTCCCGATTCAAGCAAGCCATAAAATTCTGGCTTTATTGGGTCAGCTGTTATCAATGGACACATCAGTAGACGGGAAAAAGAATCACATTGATCAGGTAACTTTTTAAATTGTAAATTCATTTTTCGTTTTACAAGAATCTTTTTAAAAACAATACAAATATCCTTTTTCAGATGGTTTCTTGTGCCGTGGATCCGCTAATAATACATATAACTGAAAGTGCTTCGAAATTGGGTACGGTAGAAATGAGCGTTTATCTGTTGAACAATTTTCATTTCATCGAAACTTCTTTAATGCTTTATCCGTTTTTAGAAGAAAAACTTGAACAGCTTAAGGTAAATCAACAATATTGATTGAAATCGACACTGAAAAGTACAGTGAATCTGAAATATTTTGCTTTTATGTTATAATTTTTAGGATATAAAAAACCTAATTGATAAAATTTCTTTTTTTTGCGATGAACTTCTTGAATCTGTTAAAAATATTTTTTACTTTTATTTCTGAACGGATCTAATTAATACATGTTATATCTTGTATTCACTCTGTTTAAGCCTTTAAAATAAGATCATTAAAGGAAAAAAATCATATTAGATATAAATCAGTGTATTTAAAATTATTTTTCACAGGCCCAGTGCGAAGCTCAGATGGATACTTTAACATCAGAACAAGCTAGCACATTGGTAACGCACCTTAATTTAGGCACAATTTACACGTTGCTTCAAGGCAATCTTTCTAAACCTTTATCCAGTATTCGAGGATTGGAAGCATCGAATATTTCCGCATTTTACGTAAGTTTTATCTCAAATTTACATGTTAAAAAAATCTTTGTTTAAATTCAGAATTTTAAACAAGTTATTACTTATTAGAAATGAATTATTTAATAGGTTATATTTATTTCGTTTAAGCTTTAGCAGTAACTGAGAGTAGGCTTTTAATAATATCAAGTGAAAATTTTTTTTAAAAAATTACGGAAAAGTAGAAAATTTTGAAATGAAACTTGCGTTTTTAATGAAGAATTTAAAAATATTTTTATCGATGGCAAACATTTTTGTTTAATGGTACGGGCAGAAGTCGTTAGTGGTTTTATGATTTCTTAAAAATAGTGCTTTTGTAAATCGATTAAAAATATCTTTAATAAAGACTGGAACTTAGTTGAAATGATAAAATAGTATTTTGTCGGAGTTAAAGAAGCCTCGAAGTTTTGACATTTGAAGTAATCATGATTATTTGACAAAAGTAAAAAGAGAATTCAGAACAAACAGTGCACATGTTAAATGTTCATTATTCTTTGATAAAAAATGTGAGTTCTTACAAAGAAAATAAAAATGGTAAATTATTTCAAAGCTTTCCTATGAAAATTTTCAAGGTTAATAATTATATGAAATTTCATTCCTGTTTTATATTTTGATATTAATTCTGTTTCAGACTCAGTTAGAGATCCTGTTGGCTACTCCAGACTTTTATCAATTGCCTCAGCTGACATTACTGGCTAGCACTACCCACAGAATCGGAATTCAAAAACGAGCCGCAGCTGTAATTCTGTCAATTTACAGAGATCTTTACACTTGCATTAGAGATCCGGAAAATAATTATGCACAACCTGAAAAATTACTTCCTCTCACGCCGGAAATAGTGGCTCAGACTTTGAAGATCTCACTGTGAATATTTCCTGCAAATAATGTTTTAAATAATTTTACTGAAACTTTTCAATAAAAACTGAAAATATTAATATAATTAAATAACTAAATGTTTTTTACAATTATTCGCTGATATATTTTTTAAAAAAATATCTTATATTTTCAAAACTATAAGGAAAACTTAGTTTCTTACCTTTATCATTATAAGGATCAATTTTTTTAATAATGATTTTTGAACCATTTAAATAATTTGCAAACTGTTTATCCTAAAAACTAGCACCACTGAAATATCCAATTAAAAGTAATTTATATTAGCAAGATTTCTTTGCTTGAAAAAATGGTGATTCATTTCATGTTTTGTGGTTTCTATTGCAGTTCTGAAAAAACTGGTTATGCTTTCTTTTTTCATGGGGCTTGAGCTTTCTTCATCCCTGCAAAATGTTATACACACATAGTGAATTTAAGCTGAAAAAAAAATTCTAATTGAATATCAATAAATTTTTTATGAAAATATTAGGGGACTTTACATTGCAATAATGTGCAAAATTTTTTAAACTCCTACTGAATACTTTTAAAAAATTCAAGTGGAAAAAACTAAGAACATAAAATCTTAATGATAGTAAAAACTAAGATGAATTTAAAGACAATTTGAATTTTATAAAAAGTAATGATCATTGAAATATAAATTGTTTAAGTAGATAGCAAGATTTAATTAAAAATTTAAAAAATATCCACAAGGCAAATTTGGGAACAAAAAACAAAGAACTTGGAATATTTAAAATGTACAAATCATTCTTTTGAGTGTAGATTTCTGCAGACAATATTTTACTATTAAATTCTGTTTGTGGAATTCAAGAAAAAACAATCTATTTTTGTATAAAAAAGTTAATCAAATAAATAAAAGCTTTAATCTAATTTCATTTAATCTTTTGCCAGAAGTTTCAAGAAAATGAACACTTTATTTGAAATTTAGAATTTATTAAGAAATTTTAATTCCTGAAATAAAAATTTCTAAAACAAATTAACTAAATAACAATTTAAAATGAAAATTACTTATTGACATTAGAATTAAATTTTTTAAATAGAATTTTGTGAAACTTATTGAGAAATTTTAAAAATTTATTTAGCATTTTGGAGAAAACAAAGAACAAACATATTCTGCTTATTTTGAATTTTTATTGAAATCAAATGCAAAACTGTTTTTTTACCATTGTACTACAACACAGTCCTCCAGGATTTTAGCTGCAGTAGACCAACTAAATCGAACCAGACTGGGAAATCCGAAAACAATATCTAAATTTTCCTTTAAAAATGTTCTAGTTTGAGGATCTAAAATAAAAAAGTTTATCTGAAAATGGCACTTACTTCATGTAACAAGAGATAACGATTTATTTTTTCAAATATAAAATAAGAGTTTTATTGCTAAAATTTTTATATGAAATATTAAATCTCGAATAACCAACATCATGTTTTACTCAACATTGCTATCATTAATCATTTCTTAGAATTAACATTTTGATCAGAAATAACTTTATAGTAAGATGTATACCTAACCTAACCTGTTATTGTAATAACAGAAATTGAATTACAAAAATCTTCTCAACTAGAAAGCTGAGCAAATCATAATGTAAACATTAGATTTAATTTTATACAAAATTGCAATAATCAATATTTATTATTAAAAGAGAATTTACTTTTTATTTACCGTTTGGATATCCACTGCCAAGTTCGCTTGTAAATGATAATTTTTCCGAAAATTTCCAATTATGTAAAGTTGCATCTCTAACCACCTTGGCACAAATACTGGCTCCGCTCACAATCGGGTACGTGGAATCTGCTTTTTTTGCAACCGTTACTTTACACTGTGGAAATACTTTTGATAATTTTTCCTATCAAAATTAATATAAAAGAAAGAGATTTATATAATAATTATATAACGCAAACAAAGACTAGAAGAAAATAACTGATGCCTGAATATTAAAATGCATAATAAAATATTTAAAATTAATGTAAACTGAATATTTATGATGTTCTGACAATAAAAAATGTATGAAATAAATGAACTTTTATTTGAGGCTGATGAGCGATTGGATTAATCAGTCGTAGGCACAAATGACTACATGTAAATTCAAAAATTACATTAAAACCAAACTGTCTTTTTAAAAAGACTTTCGTAAACTTTCGTTAATTTAATAAGGCTTTCATATTTCTTTAAAAAAAAAAGAAAAAAAAAGAAAAAGCATATTTACGTTTGAGATTAATGAAAATGTTTTGTTTGTGAAATTGGACTTTTTTTTAAGTTGCAGCACAATGCGATTTAGGCTTATCATTGTTTTATCACGAAGCACTGTATTGAACGATTTCCCAGACTCCAAGCTTCGTGTGCATACGTTTTGGCGCTAAATATCAAGTCGCTAAGAAATAAATGTGATAAAGTCCGAGAAAAAACAAAACCGCTGTCTAATATGTTTTTCAAAACTTTTTATTAATTTAGTCAGATTTTTTTTCTTGCTCGAAGAAACGGAAGAAAAAGAAAAACTCTAACAAGTAGAAGATATATTACTTAAGTAAAATTATAGTTAGTTTAAATTTCCCTTAAATTTTAAATACTACAACAATGAACATTAAAGTGTGAATAAAAAAATGGACTTAATTTAATCAGCTTCTGAGCAACTCAATTAAAACATATGCACTATCATGTCTTGTTTCGAAAAAGTTTGTGTAATTAAAGCCATTAATATAAAAGAAGAAGATAGGTTATCTACAGGAAGTTTAAATTTGGATCAAATTCTGAATGGAGGACTTCCAAGAATGGGGATAATAGAGTTAACTGGTGAAAGCGGTTGTGGTAAAAGTCAACTCTGTCAGCAGTTAACACTAACCGTCCAATATCCTCTTAATCAAGGAGGTTTCAATGGTGGAGCTATATACATCTGCACCGAAGAGCTATTCCAATCAAGACGATTATACCAATTAATTGAAAATTTTCCTCAGCGTTATTATAAGCATAAAAATAATAAAATTGATTTTGGTGACAATATATTAATAGTGCATATCAGGGATACAGAAAATCTAGAGATATGTTTAAAGAAAGTTGAAAATATTATTAAAAGCAAAACTATTAAAATAATCATTATTGACAGTATAACTGCAATTTTCAGAGGGAATTATGATGCTTCTGAGGGATTGAAGAAAGTGAAGGAATTGAGAAATATTGGTAATATTTTGCATAAACTTTCCTTCAATTATAATATTTTGATTGTGTGTGTTAATCAGGTAGCTCAGTCAATAACAGAGGGTGAGACAGTACCAGCTCTAGGATTAGCTTGGGCAAATTTAGTAACAACAAGATTATTATTCAGCAGGAATGGTGAATTAAGACAATTGAAAGTGATTTTTTCCCCAGAACTACCCTCAAAAATTTCAGCTGACTTTTTAATTGAAGAAAGTGGAATTATTTAAATTAAATCAAATATGTAAAAAGAACATAATAATAGTAAGCTTGTGAAAATTCCTTTTTTTAAAGATGGAAATAAAAATATTAAAAATATTTAAATTAATAATTTCAAAATTGTCATTCATTAATGGTAATAAAATTAAATTTTTATTTTTTATAAAACTAAGGAGCTTGAAATTTCACAAAGTTAAATATTTATTGAATTATTAAATTTTAATGAAAACATTTACTAAATATAAAACGATTTTTATTTATAAAGAGATTTTGAAATTATCAAATAACAGTGAATATAATTAAATCTTTATTATTAAAATCAAATGTAAAAATATTAACATTCAAATTTTTATTGAAAGAATTTTTATACAAATTTTTTGCAAAAATTTCTAAACTTATTAACTATAAATGTTTTCTCTACATTTATTTTTAATTTTTGATTAAATAATTAGCACTAGCTTTAGACATATTTTCAATTTATTTGTAAGCATTTAAAAAGAAATAGTCAGTTAACTTTTTTGTTTTTTATTAATTGTAGAAAATGAACTTTAAAATAGAATTTATTATTAAAAAAATAAGCTAATAATAAGTAAATAATTTATTGATTTAGAAATATAAATTTTATATAGTAAATTTCTGTTTAAAAATTCTCCAACAAAATATGACATACTTTTAAGTGCCTTAAAATTAATAATTTAAATTTATCCTAATGATACAATATTAGCATTAAAGCAAAATTATTAAAACTTTTGAAGATTATTCTATGATATATTTTTAATTTAAATTATTAAAAGAATCTTTGCCATAAAAAATAAATTTACCTGATATTTATCTGGTGGCCCAACAGTATCAACATAAATTTCTGTTACATTAACTTTACTCTCTATAACTAATTTGATCAATTTTATAGTAGCTTCTTCAGCTATTTCATTTAAGGAATATTTCATCCTGAAATGACATTATACTAGAAAGATTTATTTACAACAAGTGCAGACTACAAATTAAAAAAATCTTGAGTAAATTAATTACCTCTTCAGCATTTTGTTGGAAATATAATTAGGTGAAATTACATCTACTGACCATCCTACATAATCTTCAAGTGAACATAATGTTGTAAATATTTCCTCTCTCTTCTTTTCGTTTAATGTTTTTGAATCTACACAACCAATTTCTTCAAAATCGCAAGCCTTTTCTTTTGGAATATAGCAAACAGCATAAACCATGGGACCTTTAACATAAAAACAAAATTTTTGTAATGCCTTTCAAAATGTACTTTTATATTTGAAGCATTGTTCGATTTCGATTGTCATAGCATAAATACCTAGAACTGGTCCACGACCTGCTTCGTCTACCCCTAAAATACAAGGTTTATTTTGGCTAACAGAAGGTATTTTAGATGACAAGATTTGAAAGTTATAAAAATCAAATTGATCTGATTTTAAAAATTCATGAAGTTCTTCTATATTAGTCAGCTGCATATTGCAGGACAATAAAGCTACTGTACCCACCCCAAAATTAAAATAATAATATAAACAATTTTATACTTGTAAATAATTAAAGAGCAATTAACAACCACAATTTACACAAAAACGAATCAAAGTGCGCGCACGTAACTTAAAAATCGTGGAATTAGATTAATGTGGAGGGCAAAGTAAAATTGACTGTTTTTAAATAGAGATTTAAAGGAATGCTAACACAGAAAGAAAAGTACTATTCTTTAATTTTTTTACTGAGTCTTTTTTTCATTTTTAACTTTTTGAAATAGAAATGGCGTCAAATAGCGTTCTTAAAAAAGTTATGTTATTCATGTATTATCATCCAGCAAATATATTCATAGAATGTTCACTCTATGCTTAATTATAATACTCGAGGCCAGAACACTGAACTATGATATCGAGTTTGATAATCGACTCAGTGATTATACTTTTATTCATTATTAATTTTTTTAAATAATAAATAATAATGTTTGCTTTTCGACGACTTTCCAGGTGTATTTTAACTTCTTCGGTTCGTGCTATTTATGTAAAAATATGAAAAAAAATTTATTCTTATGATAATGCTCTAATATTTTAAAGTTTCACGATGTTCTCTCATGGATCAAATAAACTGAAGCATAATTATTGCTTATAAGAAATAAATATAAAAGAATGATTATTATCAGTTCCATACAATGATTATTATCAGTTTCTGTTATTAGCATTGAATATCTTTCACTTTAATCTACGTTGTAAAATTACTTTTCAATATTAAAGATCAGACCTCCTACTGGTTTTTATATTATTTAAAGCTGAAATTGAAACTAATATTTAAAAAACATTTAAACATAATATTATTAAAGTTAACCATAGATTTCAAAAAATTGCAGATGAATAATTTTTATTCCATTTTAATTATTTTATAATTTAGAAAAAATACCGATCATAAAACTGTTATAAACACTTGAGTTACATAAAATTTTAATAAAACCTCATTAATATTAATGTTTAATTTACCAGAAAATTATTATATACTAAAAATGTATAGTACATCACTGCTTTTATGCTAATAAAATATTATTGTAATATACGTTTTAATTGGGTAAATTAAAAGTTACTTTAAGTTATTTGCGAAATCTTAGAATCCGCTTTAAGGATCGCTAAATGAAAGAAACGAAAAATGGGAATTATAAAATATGCGTAACATTGACAATAAATCAATCCTATCAGAAGCGATGTTCTTTTTTTTCTTCCAATTTTGCTTTAAAATAATGACAAATGAAATCTTTGATTAATAAATCATTAAGGTTACATTTAACATTTACACCACGATGAACGCTTACACATTGTATTGTAGTCCAAGACTGAGAAATAAATTTTTTTCATATCCTGAAGCAAAGTTTCAAAGTCGCATGTACAAAAAATGAATATATTTTATGTATAAGAAACAACTTTAGTTCCTTGACAAGAAAGGAAAAAATATTGCTTACGTAAAATTTTATGTGAAAAAACGAAAAAATTAAAGAAATTATAAAAAAATTATTCATTAATTATTTGCATATTTTATAATTTTTCCGCTATTTTATGTAGAGCTTTCTTTTTAGATAATACAAAGCAGAAGAATCACTAGCGAAACTCCGATAGCGATTCACACACCTTTGCCGTTATACTATCTGACTGAAGATGAAGCCATGATGAAAGACACAGGTGCAGAAGAAATTTTCGTACCGTTATGATCTTAATTAGCTTTCCAGAAACGGACCGGAACCCCAGATTGTGTTAAATGATCCTAAAACGGGAAATATGTAAAAATTTTGATTATAAAAGCCAAATGGGTCGTTAGAGATCCGACGGACTAGTCATAACTACCTAAATATTAAAAATTATGCTTAAATTATAACAAAATTTCTTGGCATTAGTTGCGCTTTTTATAGATCAAGTTTTCACAAATTAGTTAGAACTAAAAAACTGTTGCAAAAATGAATTTTTTAGAATGTAACTTTTAAAATTTATAATTAATTTCTTCAATTTTGCAGTCGCAAAAATAGCTAAGGAGCAGCTTTCGCCGTTTGTCAAAAAAATGGACGAAGAATCCCGAATGTTTCCTGAAGTTATAAAGATTTTATACGAGAACGGAGTAAGATCGATTTCAAAATATGTAGACACAGTTTAGATTATATACGAACAAAGAGAACGGTCCACATATCTGATGTTTATTATGCGGAATCTTAAATATCTAAAAATATTTTTTTTATAGCTAATGGGAATAGAGGTACCTCAAGATTATGGAGGATCAGGTTGTAGTTTTATGACTACAGTATTAGTTATTGAGGAGATAGCTAAAATCGACCCAGCAGTTGCTGTTCTGGTTGCTGTGCATAACTCATTAGTTTGTGGTCTGATTATGAAAATTGGAAGTGAAGAGCAGAAAAAAAGATACTTGCCCTTACTTTCAAATGAAGGAGTAAGCATACGATTTTGAATTTGTTTCCTACCTTAGTTTCAAACGTCTAAATTTTAACATCAATGAATATATATTAACAGCCGGGAAGTTTTTGCCTAACAGAAGCCTCATCAGGTACCGACGCATTTGCAATGAAGAGTACAGCCGTTAAAGAAGGCGAATATTTCATAATTAACGGTTCGAAAATGTGGATTTCCCAGTCGGATATTGCTAAACTATTTATAGTTTTCGTTAATGCTGATACATCGAAAGGATATCGTGGAATTACAGCCTTTTTGGTGGAAAGAGATACTCCAGGTCTTACTGTTGGCAAGCCAGAAAAGAAACTAGGAATCCGTGCCAGCGGTACTTGCCAGGTTCACTTTGATAATGTGAAGGTATTGAGAATTTTTCTTTTATTTTAGCATATTAAAAATAATGACCGAACTGGGATAAAGTTTGGTAGCAGAAGACAAATGATTAATGGATAAATGGTAAACTATATTATAAAGAAAGCTAAATAAATAGTTTTATATTGAAGTTTGCAGATTTGGACTTACATAATTGTAGGAGAATTATATGCATCAAATATTTTTGTAGGTACACAAGACTGCAATGTTAGGAGAATATAGACAAGGTTATAAATATGCAGCAGGGTTCTTGAATGAAAGTCGGATTGGCGTTGGAGCACAAATGCTGGGTTTAGCACAGGGTTGTTTTGATGCCACAATACCTTATACGTTACAAAGACGACAATTCGGACAATCAATTTACGATTTTCAGGTATTTTTTTTAATTATATTTTTCCAGAAATTTTGAAATTTTAAAAATTATACAATTCATTTATAGGGACTTCAGTACCAAATAGCAGATATGGCAGTTAGATTAGAATGCGCCAGACTCTTAATATATAATGCTTCCAGACTCGTAGAAGCCGGTCTGCCTTTTGCTAAGCAAGCTTCTATGGCTAAATATTATGCTTCAGGTGAATATGCATTACATTTTGTTGAATTATTACTCATCCGACTTAAACTTTACTTTGATCCTTACAAATTGCAGAACTTGCTCAGGAGCTGACTAGGAAATGTATAGATTGGATGGGAGGTGTGGGATTCACGAAGGATTTTCCACAAGAAAAATTTTATAGAGACTGTAAAATCGGAACCATTTATGAAGGTACAAGCAATATACAACTAACTACAATTGGCAAACATCTGAAAAAGGAATATCAATCGTGACAAATTATTTAATGGAAAATTAAAGATTAATTTTTAAATCTTTTGGAGAATAAAATTAAGAAAAAAATTATTTATAATATATATAAAATGGAGTTTTTGTTTCGAAATCAAAGTGTTTCACATAGATGATCTGAAAAAAATAAAATCATATGTTTGTATAAAATTTCAATTAATATACATTAATGTTTTAAAAAATATATTAGAAGTACAAATTCATCAAGACAAAGTATTTTAAGTTAAGTTTTGAATTCAAATTAAATCACTAAAAATGTCTGTTGCAAAAACTTGTGAACTCTTTTGCCTATCTCAATGAAATCGTCTGTAGAGCACAAAAATTATACATTATTATTATAAATGTACTATAATATTAATAACTATAATATAATTAATAAATAGATAATATGTTTATTATCATTTGATATCGATTTTCTCGTCTAAAAAAAATTATTTGAAATTCAATAAAAATAACAGCAACCATTAAGAAAGTTAATTTTTGCAATTTGTATATTTGATTTTAATTTGTAATTATGAACGTTGTTCTTTGGGTGTTCAGAAACTAAGGACTTTTTTCCATATACGTTTTAAATATTCTAAGTTTTTCATTAAAATCAATGGTCAGGAAATTTTTGTTAAACATAAATTAAAAGTTCTGAATTACTGAATTTTATTTTAATTTATCCATGAGTATAATTTTTATTCTATTATATAGATATAATAGACATATACAATAGATATACAGAGCAGATATGATTTAAATATAAACGATTAAATAGGGAAAAATGTCTGAATTTTGAATATTCAAATTATTGAAACCGAGAAGAATTAAATATTGAAAGGATTTGAAAATAAATAGATTTCAAACCAAGAGTAAGAAAAGAAACGAATTTCTTCAACAGATAAAACCATATATCGTGGTCCATACGTTCAAAGATAGCGAAATATTTGTAGCTCTCAAAAAACAATATTAAAACAATCTTGTTACGAAATGTAAATCTTCATGTAAATTAATATTATATCAGGTTAGATGAACAAATCTTCTGGATTTCAGGTGTGGCTCGTAACCTTTTATAATATAAAATATACATCATAACATTTGTATATATGACCATGTAATGTATTTTATTCGAAGCCTAATTTTTTAAAATTTCTTCTCTTATCGCTCATAAAATACAATGGAAATCAAAGGGTTTAACAAAAGTACTGTACTAGTTTGAAACATTTTGAATATACACTTAATATAGCCATGATTGGCGCAATATTGAAAGAACATTACATTTCATTTCCTTTGATTTTTTTTACCAAGCTATTATTCTATTTTATATTATATTTCATGACAGTTCTATAAACTGCATTCAGTAAAATAATATTTGCATTATTTAACAAACATAGAATAATAACTTACAAAATATTAGTATGATTCGTATTAATTCAGTCGTTCGATGGCATTTTTTTTCTGCGAAAAGACTGAATGCAGAAAAGAGATGAAAAATTCCAAATCATAAATGCCACTTTTAAACAATCAACGAAAGACATATTTTTTTTGAATTTCGCAACCATCCTAATACGGCATGAGGGAGAAATTCCGGAAGGAACGGCCTGATAATTTGCTGATGCCACGTAAATATATCGAGCGGTAAATGGCAAAAAAGTCGCTGTAGTCACATTCGCTTTTCTAAGACCAGAGTGATTGCCATGAAAATAACCGGTTGCATCTCTACAATTTTGGGCTTTTTCCATTTTCTATTTGAAGCAGGAGCTGCGTCACTGCTCTCATCTTGAAAACTCGTGCAGATAATTTTTCGTAGCCTTTGTCAAGGGTACTCAGACAGGTACGTCAAAAGTTTCAATCTCGTAAGCTAAGCAGAAGAGAAAAAGAGGTAGCGCGACCTTGACGCTAGCAAGTGTTCATCGTCTTTCTCTCTCCCTCTCTCTCTCGCTCTTGCTCGCTCTCTCTTTGATAAAACCTGTTTGTTCAGTTACATATATTTGTCGCGTAAGATAAACATAAGTATATTAATTTTTGTTCCTCATTTCTACTCCGACATTGTTCAGTGATAGGTGTCTTAGTGAAAAAAGTGTTCAAAATGTCGTTTCGTTTGTCCAGCCGATTACTGGAAAAGGTAAATAAAACATTCCGCAGCTTGTGCTGCTCCTTAACATTACTCTTTCCTATAAAATTGTTGCTAAAAGTTCAGATTTTGTTTTTGGTGAAAAAAAGTAAAATAAAACCAAGGATAACGATAAAAAGGGTGCAGGCTTCTAACGTAATTTTAAAAGCCGAACTTAAAAAAATTTTTACAAAAAAGCCCAGTTCAAATTGATTATCTACTGCGAGAAAGGATGCAGTAGGATGATGAAATATCAAACTCTTGATGCGGATAAAAATTTGATTAATTTAATATTTATCGCTTCGTGCTACGATATTAATTTTTAACAACCCGAGAGAATTAATTTGTAAGAAAAAATAGACGTGTAATTAGTAAATGTCTTATTTCACGTGCCCTGCGCCTTCCCTCGTGGGAAAATTTGCTGCCGTTCTAAATGTAAGTTGAAGATATTTTAAAATTCCTTTCGACGGTTTCTCAAGATTTGATCGGATTATCATTGGATGGGTTTGACGCCATTTAAAGGATGTTTAAATATCGCAACTGGTTAGAGCGATATTGCGTGTTACTTAATAAAGTTGATGAAGCCGTTTGAAGAGCGTGGCGTTTGTCTTTTCTGCTCTTTTTCCGGTGGGGAGTATAATTGCGCGCGACTTGCTTCTGCAAATTCGTTTTCCGTAGCACGTGTCGCGCAAACGGATTTCCTTTCTCCGCGAAATGCTGCGAGTCTCAAACTCTGAAAAACGCTTATAATGGACCAGTGCGGATGGGCGGACACGAAAATATTTAAAAATTTCAAAGCCTTGTTTTTTCGTACGTCATCCGGATAAGTTTTGACCGAGTGACAAGATATCCTTGATCTTTTTTCGCCCGCATCTTATTTGACAGATTTTAAATACCGAGAAAACGCTTCCGCCCAAAAATTTATTAATTTTCCGTTTCAATTGTTTGTTACTGCTTTTCCGAATTCTTTAACTCCTTACAGACAATAAGACTGCAACAGACTGAATATATAATTTTGACTTTGCAACTATCTGAATATATAATTTTTCATGGCAAGAGCGAAAAAGACAGCCCAGAAATGCTGAGTCGCAGACGTTTCGACCCAACAGAACATTTTTAAGTTCTTTCTAGTGCAGATAGTCGGTTTGGAAGCGACATAATGGACTTTACAGGACGATTTTATGAGGCTAATGACAAGCTGTGAACTATGCAAAAATTAAATTTTGATGAGCTGACATCGAAATTTGAAACTTTATTTGAAATTAGCATCAGCAGCATTAGCACATTAGAACAAGTTTCTTTTCTTTTCTTTGTGCGACTGAAACACCTACAAAAACGTAGCATCTCTTTATGTAACGATTTTGTACGGAGTTACTCAATGAAAAAGCAAAGAAAATCAAATCTGAATTTGTTTGATTTTTTTTAAAGAAATAGTAAACGCTGTTGTAAAATTTAAATAAAAAAAATTGTAAAAATTTTAAATACACGAAATTGAAATGATCGCGTTCTTTTTTATTTTTCCAAATAGAAGCAAACAAATCATCTGTGACATATCAGGTATCAGTTCTACGAAATGTTTTGCTAAGGCAAAAAAATGTTTAACTATTGGACATCCCATATTCGTAAATATGCATCAGTCTATGAAACTGATCCGTCAGAAGCAAAGTCAAGTTACTCAATCATTCACGCCTCATGAACGTTGATATTAATGCCAAGCCTTCTTTAATACACAATATGTAATCTTAAAAAATTTCTATTCTGCCATATGAATCTGAATTATTGACCCCAATGATTGATTAGCGTAATGATTTATTCAAATTATAATAACCAATAATTTCAAACAAAGCCTTCAACATATCCCTTATAAGCAGACTACGATTCATAACAATACAAGCAGACAGTTGATAATGCAATTAAAATTTTCCTTTTTTGCGATACAAGAAATTTGCCCTAAACAATGCATTAATATGTCAAGTATTGTTCACACATTATAAGATAACAACTTAATAAATGTAAGATAATAACAATTGGGCGAAAACTGATGGCACACTGTTTGCTCGAACACAAAAACTTCGAAAGACATGCCGAAAAGATCGCTACATACTCTGTATTGGGAAATAAGCAAGATCCTTGAAGTGCCTGATTTACCATAGAAATGCAATAAGCTTTTCCCTGAAAATTATTGAAGGTACAAAGAAAAAAGGTGCTTTAAGTAAGTCATAAGAATGAAATGGAACGAATATTTGCCACATTATCGGATATTGATATTCGAACATTTGAGATTTTCTGAACAATTCGTGTTTCATAATAGATGGCTCGATAGTTAGTGATTCTGGCACCAGAATCGAAAGACAAATTAACGGAAAAATTGAAGTACATATTGCTCGTAGTAGAACAAAAGCTGCTTCTTATGAAACAGACTCCTCGTGCACAGTACCAAGAGATATGAAACAGAATTCAAGGTAACTCTGGATACTAATGTAAAATTCCAATTCAAAAAGACACTCTTCCAGAATCATCACATTCTCAGGAAAGCTTTCTTCATTGAGTTTGTTCTTAGATCACAAACCTAAGATGATAAAATCTGTATTCTTTCATTCTCTTAAAGTCAAAATTAAAGGAAGACGATAATAATAGCAACATATAAAGTATACTTAATGTTTAGGGAAAATTCTGTATCACTTTCAAGATTGAAAGTGATTTAATGCAAATAAAATAGGAAGAAAAGGCTTGAATATTTTCTAAATAGAAAGAAGCTAATAATTTAATAACAAAATTTATTTTTTAGGGTTTAAGATTGTCGTCGAAAAAATTGACTAAAAGTAATTTCACCATCAGATTGCAGAGATGCATGTGCACAGAGTCTGAGGCCTATAACAAACCATTATCTCTGTTCGATTTTACAGAAGGAGAAATAGCAATGAAAGATATAGGTAGGGATTTTTATGTTATATGAAAGTACGCGAAATATCTTGGATGCTATATTACTAATAATGACTAAAAGCCCATTTTATAAGATTTTATTTTGGCTGTAAAAGCATAAATTATTCACACCACTAAACGCCCTTGCAATGGCAAAGAATGAAATGTTAGAATTTTAATATTTTTTTGGGGGAGGGTTAACTTGTAAATAAAACTAAAATGGCATAACATATTCTTCTTGCACAAAGACGTCAAATTACTATTATAGAATTATAAAATTGTCAATAATAATAATATTGTTCATGATCAATTTCTTATTTCCTTCAGTTGCCAAATTGGCCACACAAAAGATAGCACCATATGTCAAAAAAATGGACGAAACCTCGGATATGGATCCTGCAGTTGTGGAAATGCTTTTCCAAAATGGGGTAAGCAAAAAAAACTGTTGGAGGAGAAAACTGTTTCTTGAGCAAAGTCCCACTTCGGATTTCGGAATATGAGGGCCGCGTCCAACAGAGAGAAAAAAAAAATTTTTATTCCTACTTCAGCTTATGGGTATAGAAGTGGATGAAAAGTACGGAGGAACCGGAGGTAATTTTATGGTGACCATATTGGCAGTAGAAGAGTTATCGAAAGTGGATCCTGCAGTGGCGACTCTTGTGTGCGTTCACAATACTTTAGTCTGTTCTCTGATTATGAAGGTGGCAAATGAAGAGCAAAAAGAGAAATATCTACCCATTTTAGCTCAAGAGAAGGTAATTTAAATTGTTAAATGCTTTAGGAATATGAATTGTTTCTTATCAACAGCGAAATTGAATGTTTTGATATTTTTTAAATCGAAAGGCTGGGAGCTTTTGTCTGACGGAACCCTTAAGTGGCAGCGATGCATTTGGATTGAAAACAACCGCTAAACAAGATGGAGACGATTTCATTATAAACGGTTCCAAAATGTGGATTTCGAATAGTGATATAGCCGAAGTGTTCATAGTATTTGCAAATGCTGACACAAGCAAGAGTTATAGAGGAATCACGGCTTTTCTTGTTGACAGAAGTTGTCCTGGTTTAAGTGTGGCTAAGAAGGAAGACAAATTAGGAATCAGAGCGTCAGGCACTTGCATGGTGCATTTCGATAACTGTCGAGTAGGTTGTTCGCTAATAATCACAATTTTTACTTACTAATTCATCCAAAGTTTATATCTACAAATTTGGATAAATCGCATATCTGTGTTATGGTATGATGTATTTCAGGTGCACAAATCGAGCATTCTGGGAGAATTTGGCCAAGGCTACAAATATGCAGCAAGCTTTTTAAACGAAGGAAGAATCGCAATCGGGTCTCAGATGCTGGGATGTGCTCAGGGCTGCTTCGATGCAACAATTCCCTATACGTTAGAGAGAAAGCAGTTCAGCAAAAGTATCTATGAATTTCAGGTAAGCAGGATTATTCCTGCTTCATTCCTCGGTAATTTAAAATCCTCTGGAAAATTAATTTCACCATTAACCGGTCACCAAAAACATAAAAACTGGATATATAAAAATTTATTTCAGTCTATGCAACATCAGATAGCGGAGATAGCGACGAGGATCGAGGCGGCAAGATTACTTGTGTACAATGCTGCACGTCTAGTAGAAAATAAGCGGTCTCACGTTAAAGAAGCTTCAATGGCCAAGCTATATGCTACAGGTAATTTAAAATCGGAATATGAGGCAGAAATGAATTTTTCTTACTTTTTCGTACTTACGAATTTCAAAATGGGGAAAAGTTCATATAACTTGGAAATATTTGAATAAGAGTATAAAATTACGTGTAGCGAGGTCACCTTAAGCGTAACAATTAGAGATTTAAGTATAGATAAATTAGAATAAAATATCACAAGCAGGAAACTCTAATGCTTCTCGAAGAATAGAAGAGTGAGAAGGGTGAAAACTTTTACATTCATTTTGGCACCATTTTTTTTCATCATGAAAATTAATTATTTTGTAAGATATTTTCTTACTAACTTCGTAAAGATCAATAAATATTTTCTCTTTGGATCTCATCGGCCGTGACAGTGTGATGGGCTACATCCAAATACTTTGTCACTAAAATATATTGACGAAGCTACCCTTAAGAAAGTAGTAAAGCTAAAAAAAATCAAAATAAAACAGTATCTTTTCTCTCTGCAGGCTACAAAGTTTGTGAATCCTTATTTGTAACTGAACATTTTGACAATTTCAATTACTTTTTCCAGAAATTGCACACGATGTCACAAGAAAGTGCATCGACTGGATGGGAGGAGTTGGTTTCACTAAAGATTTCCCTCAGGAAAAATTTTACAGAGATTGCAAAATTGGTACAATATACGAGGGAACCAGTAATATGCAACTAAGCACCATCGCTAAATATATCAAAAACCAGTACAAAGTAGGATAATTGTAGAAATATATATGTATACATGTACTCGCAGGAGAAAAATTGGTGAAATATGAAAAATAGAAATTGGTTGTAATACTAATTTAAACTGATCATTTGCATTGTAAATTTTGTAAAACATTTCTTTGAGGCATACATGGTATTTAGTGATAAATAAAATCATGTATATGAAATAGATAAAAAAATGAAATATAAATATTTTAAACATATATAATACACATAAGTATACGAGCTGTGGACTCTGAAACAGAATCATCTTTTCTCAAATCTATGCAAATGACTTACAAAAGTTTAGTTGAAAAATTTGAATATGTTAATGTATTTGAAAATGAATATAAATATAATTTCTGATTTATTTTAGATTGAATAATCATGAACAAATTGAAATTAAATGAAATGAGAATAGTTAAAAATTTTCTCTGATCTTTTATTATGTTTGTAAATTTTTAGGTCAGTTTAGAGTTATTTTAAACTATTAAAAAGAAACTGGAAATAGAATAATTATACATACATATTAATTACATTAAACTGAATATTATATTGCATAAATTATCTGTTACATAGCAATTGCATTTGAATAATGAATTTTATAGACATAAAATTTTAAATAATTGATCCTTTATAAACAACTTATAATGCTGTGGAACCTTGATTACATCTCGTTTAAAAGTTACAAAAATAAATTGCTTTATTCTGTGTGTATTTTACATGTATTCAAGGTACCAATACATCACATTTAATTCTTTTAAACTTATATAAATCAATAGTAGAGAACCAAATAAAAAAAAAATTTAATTATTCATCAAAAAAGAGAAATAAATGTTTTGAACCATTTATCCTAAATTTAATTTATCATCAGTAACTACAATAAAAATTTATACGATAAATTTCACAACTTGCAAAGAATTTATAATTTACATAGTATCTTAATCATGTGGTAATTTGAAACCAACCATTTCAGCGGTTTCTTTGACACTTCTTTCTCCTTTGCCGCGATATTTTTGATGAATTTCTTGATATCTCCTTTGACTTTTTAAATAACACAAATAAGTTGTGGCCATAAAAGCCATTTCATCATGAGCCTTGCAAAACTGCTCATCCGTTAACTGATGTCTACGAGTTTGTTTTAAAATATATGCGATCAAAGGGTAATGCTTCTTTTCTCCGGACATATAGTTCCATCTTATTTCCGATAGCAGATTTCTAACTATTCTCAACGTGTTCCTATTCATTTTTCAAATTTTCAAAAATTTGATGTCTCTCGTTACGAATTCTAGGTTTGCTAAATATTTCGGTTCTTCCGCCAGTGACTGAAACAAGTTTGAATTTATTGCCAAATTTGGAAAATAATGAATCGAGAGATCGTTAAACACGTTAGGAAATTCGTATATGTTCTTAATGGGGATTTCCTCGCAAAAATTGGATAAACTTGATATATAATTAGCCGAATCAGTTAACATTCTTTTTGTATTATTTTGGATAATTTGTGAAAAACTGTTAGTAATTATTAAACAATTTTCAAGATTTTTATTCCAATTCGCCCAAAGAAAATTATTCACGAGTTGCTTTGGACAATGTGGGAAAAAAGCTAAAGTTAACTTATCCCCATCAATTTTATGTTTCCCCTCTTCATTTTCTTCAAGTATTTTAAAATTATGATTTTTCAAGTAGTCAAGTTCAAAGCTGTTGAAAAGTGGATCAAAAATTTCAACAATGGAGTTATATGTTTTCTGGAGAAATAATAATACAGCAAGTTGGTGTAATGAATTTGAGTTTTCTGAAAAGTTTCCTAATCCATAACATAGAATATAGTCTATCTGAGATTTTGAAATTTTTTTAAAGATTGCATTAATATCATCCAGTAAATTCACTGAAAATTGATCACCATTCAAATTCTCCAATATTGTCTCTAATTTCCTGAAATAAATTTTCCAAGTGTGACTGAAAGCATTATAAAGATTATTTTGTTTTCAATAACTTCTTCATTACTCATTTCATCTTATCATAAATAAAATTAGAAATAAGTCAGTTTACGATGAAATCAGTTTTAATTAATACAAAATAATGAAAAAAAAGAATTAAATGGGATATTAAGGTAGTTGAATTTTACCTCATTTTCTTTTAAGGATTAGCAACTAAAAGTGAAGTCTTATTCAGATTTAAAGAATTCTGAAGATTTAATATGTAATTTGCTGCTAAAAGAATGCTGATGGACTAATAAAGGTAAGAAAGATGTTAAATAAATAAATAAGAAATAAACAATTAAATAATTTAGATTTGAAATGAGTTGAATTTCTTACAAATTTTTTAAAGGTCACTAAATTATATAAAATAAGTTAAAAGTCAATATTTTTTACCTATTTAGATTAAAGTTTCTTTTTACATCGGTGTATTCTGTATCACTTATTTTCCTATTTTTTCTTCTGTACTTCTTGGATCTTACAAATGTAAATTCATTCTGCATGTCTAAATAAAAAAAATAGGCATTTTAATAATTGATTTCTGTAAAATTTAAAAAAAGAATCTAAGACTGACTTTTTGTTCAACATCTTATGAATAGTTTGGATAATTGTATCGTTATAAACATTTGTCAAACAATAACAAAAAATTTAAGTTTCTATTGCATAAAAAGTCAATTTAAATTTTTTAAGAGGGATTTGATTTATGCAAAAAAAGAAGTTTTACACTTGGTAAACTTTGTATAACTTAAATTATTTTGAAATGTTTAATTGAAAAAAGGCAGCTAATCAGAATTAAACTACTGAATAGCCAATAATTATTTTCAAGAAACTAATAAAACATATTAAGTGCGACCTTGCCTTAATCGAAGCCACAAGAAAGTTTCATCGAAATTTCCCTTATGAGGAAGAAAAATTGAAATTATTGTATTATAATGTGAGAAAATACACAGAAGCAGACAACTAGATCATGAAATGCAACAGAATGACGACGTGTCTTTAGATAAACGAAAATAAACGTTACGCAGTTATATGAAATTTCAGCATTTAATTATTTGAATTTTAAAATTAGCAAAAGAAGTTTTGACAAATTTGTTTAATATCAGTTTTGACAAAAGCTTTGTTGAAATATTTAATATGTAAAGACCGACTTAAAAGATCGAATAAATTTAATGAGAATAGAAAATAATCATTTTAAAAAATATAAAGCGACTAAAAGATTACAGTTTACGAATTTGAGAGAAAAATATTTAAAATCAAACATTAATTGATGTGGTCGCATCTATAAAAAAATATAAGTTTTTCGATATGATTACGCAAAACAGTCGTTTAATATTCCAAATTTACCAATGAATCGGAAATTTTAAAATATAGTTTTGTAAGTTTATCTTTTTTTTGCAAAAAAATTTCAATAAAATTCGGATAAACGTTAAAAAAATTCGAGAGATAAAAACCATTTGAAATTGAAGCGAAAAATTATTAAACCATCAGTGCAATTTTATATCTCGTAACTTAGGTTTAAATCAAATTTTTATATAAAATAAACCGAGTGTTAAACCGCTATTTCAGGTTAGCAGTTGAACAAAGTATATCGATCAGAAATTATGCTCATTCATTGCATATAATATCAAATTTTATTTTAATTTCAGTTAAAATCTATGAAGGTGAAATCACCATTTAAAAAAATGATTTGTAACGTTTCAGATTCACAATCAGAAAAAGGTACCGACAAGAAATTAAACACATTCGCTTCCAATCAATTTGATTCTTTTTTAGGTTCCCATCTCAGATTAATTCTTATTAATCATAAGTATGAATAGTTATTGCATTTTAAAGGGACCTGCGAGGTCAGATTTGCATCAGCAGTTGTTCAACGACTGACCAATCGGGTTCTAAAACAAGGATGAAACAAAGTGTCATTATTTTTAATCAATTCAAAGTACAGGCCGAATATCAACAGATTTCCGCTTACTGTCGAAAGCTTCAATAAATATTGCGAAAATTAAAATCCTAATTCTTCTGCCAACCAAAAATTACACAAAACTATTAAGAATATGCCTTTTTAAATTGAAAGTTATACTCTTTCTCCTTCTCTCGGTAAAGAATAAAGGATTTACATATATGAATTTCTTCATAATGGATTTAAATTGTATATTAACCATCTTTCATAATACAAGAATATCACTCTCAGTTGAAACTACTGGCTGAATACAAAATCATGTTAATAATATATTTATTTTCATTAATCTAACATTCATGCTTCCATTCAAATTACAAATATATGCTACATGATTATTGTTAAAAGTAAGTTTTTTCGTACAAAGTAAAATCATCAATTTCAGAAAAATTTTAAGTTAAATTTTGCTTTTTGCTAATTGAGCAAACTATTTATCTTATTTTTTTAAAATCTTGATAATAACGGTAATCGGTTAAAAGCTTTTTAAACGCAGATCTAATTTATCTTTTTAGCATATTTGCGAGAAAACTCCTAACTAATAAAAGCTACGTGCATAAAAACGTAATAAAAAGAAAAAGAACTTCCTATCGTTCGGGAGAATGCGAAATTTCTTTCATTCTACGAAGATTAAAAATTGTATAGTTTAAAAAAAAATTAAAAAAACTAATTGTGTTTCCGAATTTTTGTATCACTCTTAATTCTCATTTCGTACATTTACAATAATTCTGTTAAATTAAAGTCATTAACATGGTTTGATCTTTTAACGCGATCACGCTTCTCATCCTAATACTAAAGTTTATTACTAAAAATAAAAATCTAAAACAAAAAATTTACTAAAAGATTTAGAAAAAGCAAAGTTAAAGAAGCAATCAGGCATGAAAAAAAATCTTTAGAGAAATAAGTTTTTAAAAAAATTAGCTACCAATATTTTGTACTAGATGAAAAAAACACAGAGATATGATTAATTGAAATGACTTGAAAAATGTAGGTTTGGCAATTTTACGGGCTAATTTCTGAATTGAACTCAAAAAGTAAAGACTAAAAAGAAATTAATGAGATTCTTGAAAAAAGATGATTAAAGCAATAAACTGGCGTTGTAAAATATATTTAACACATGGAAAAAAAAATTTAGCATTATTTAACCTCGTAGGATGGAACATAAAAACTCTTATTCAGTTTTTAATGAAAATATTATACAATTTAGTCATATACCGAGATAAAAGGGATCATATGTATTTTTCTTGAAAATGATTCATAAGCTCTGGTTTTTTTCAATGTTAATATCAATTATTTACAATTCATAATTAATGTACACAGATATTTCTATAATAAAATTTAATTGCTTTTGATGCTTATGGATCAGTAATTTGTCTTATCAGTTAAACTGATATATTTAAAAACATTTTTTAAATAAACTCCTTATTAAGCGTAATAAAACATAAATTATAAAGCCCAAACTATTTTACATTTAAAATTTATTACATTTGCCCGAGAATTAACAAAAGAAAAAAAAGCATTGCGGGTGTTGCAGGTTTTTTGTGATCATTTGTTCCCCCCAAAAGGTTGAACCCATCGATTACGAGAATCGATATTAGGGAGCATGGACCGCTTTTCCGCCGTCCACGGCAATTCTCACCTTTTTATTTCACATTTTTCTTTAGAAAAAAAAGAAATAAATTTTTATTCAAATTGCTTTATTGCTCGGAGCCGAATGGTTCCTTGCAATGTTAAAACGAATTTCAAGAAAAATAAAAAAAAAAAGCTACTATTGAGAATTGTTTTTTTCTTCGGACTTGCAATCGGATTCCTCGTCGGAATAGTCCTCATCATGATCGTGGGTGACACAACGCGGAGTTTCCGGACGTGCGTGCGGAATTTGACTTTGAGCTCGTTCCAGGATCTGAAAAATGAAGCTGAAAGTTATGAAAAGGGAATGAGAATCGACTGGCTGCGATCGTTCGCACATCCGTTACGCGTTTCGTTAGATCGGTCATTTCAATCGGAGACTGAAAAGTAAGACCACAGTGTCCTGCCGATTATGGTACAGAAAACGGACCAAGACAGCGACACCGTGTTCGGTTCTTAAATGCTGGTTTTGTGCACTGCTCCGTCTCGGCTGGCAATCGTGCACTTTGTCCGAAGGCTCGTGATGACTGTAATTCCTATCTCAGCGAGATTTGTAATTAATAATTTCATTTTACAATTCATTTCTATGATAAAGGTGTTTGATTTGCATCAGGCCAGTGCCCATCTTAAAAAGTTCTTAAATTTCTTTTATTTTCTAAATGACATTCAAAACTTTGGTTTTTCAGTTATTATTCGATATATCTCCGTTCAATAGGATTTCTATCAACTAATAGTTATTTATGATTGAGTGAATACATACGTGTTTCTTCTTTATGTATGATATTTTTAACAGTTAATATAACAATACAACTAATTAATTATCTAAAAGGGAAACACAGCTTTCATTATGGTTTCGATAATCTATTGATTATGCAAATGCAAATATTTTTAATAATTTTCTAAATAATATGTAATAGAAACAACAAAAAAAATCAAATAAAATTTACTTTACAAAATTAATGAAAAATAGTTTTTTCTTTAAAAATAAATTTCATTTCATTTTTTTTTGTTTTTTTAATTAATACTTTTTTGATTGCTGCTTTGTGAAAACTTGACATTTACATTTAAGTAGCTCTATTTAAAATGAGTGTTATTTTATTGAAAAACAATCAACAATTCTTAGTTTGAATTCTTATTTGTTTCCCGATGATAACATGAAAATTATCGGTTTATTTGCACAAGAAAAAATTAATATGCCCTTTTTTTTTAAAGTAACAGCACAGTAAGTTACCAAAATCTTAAATTATTTCCCGTGTCTCTAAGGCGCAGATCTATTCCCCAATTTTTATATATCTTTAAAGAAAGAAAAACTTTGTATCATAGGAAAAGCCCGTTCATAGTTGAAATGTTCTTTTCACACACCGGCTTTCTAATATAACACATGGATAAAAATTTGAAATTAAGTCTTAAATAAATTTATAAGGGCAAATTTTAAATTAAAGCTAAATTTTTAGCAAACTTAAATGTTGGAACTTTTGCAGCTATTGATATATTTTCATTGCAAATCATACTATTACCCTTTGATCATTTTTACTGCTGTTTTCTTCCTGATTATCCTCTATTATTGGGAACGTACGAGTTCGTGAGATGACAGGACTCTCCATTACGAATCTCTGTTCGTGTGCGACTGTAGATTCGTGGGGCATCTGAAATATGAAAAAAAAATTTTGCAAGTTTTTTTTCTCTTCGTCCGTTTAAAAGATTTTGGTTGAAATTTAAGTTTGTGAAAGTATTTTTAAATTAACAATCGTCAACATACGGAGTACGTACCAACATAGCTGGAGCTCTGAACATATAACTAAACGGATAATAAATGAGATTCAGAAAGGATGAGGCATACAGATCGGCATATCTAACTACTTGGGAGGAGAAAAAAGTCTGGCGAGAACCGGAACGAAACAGGCTGCCCATCAGCCCATATGCGAGATCCATTTTGTGCGTAACTTCTCTAATACCAAGCCTCAATTTGGAAATATCGGGCTTTTCCTTCGTACTGCTATCCAGATTTCTAGAAAATGAAAGTTAATATTGTTTCAGTCTGACACAAAAAAAGGCATATATTTAAAAATTAAAGTAAAACTTCTAATAGTATTTTTTTACATGAACAAAAATTCATGAGCGAGAAAACGCAAAGTGGTATTTCTCTTTTAAATATTAGAAGAATTTTTTGATACACTTTGATATATTGTTTAATCCGCATTAAATTACAAAATAAAAAATTCTCTTTCTTGATAATAACATAAGTAGAGTTTCATTATCCTTTAGCCTGAAAATATTCAATTAAACAAAAAGAAGATTCATACTTGTACATTTCTCCAAGCATTACGTCAAGATTTTGTAATTCAGCAAATAATTGGCATTTGTCGGTCCATACATGAAGTTCTTGCACCAATTCCGGAACTATGAGAAAAGTCCTCCATCCTCGAATTTTTTTGGATTTGAGAATATCACCGAATATATGATCACCTATATATAGCACATCTTTTCCTTTAGCACCGATGAGTTCCGTAAACACATCACACGATCCTGAAACCAAAGTTGTTAAATTAAATGATCTGAATTATTATTTTAACAAATGTAATTTTCTCTGTGGTTTTATTACCTCCTGAATAAACTTGACCTTTCTGTAGAGGACCCATGTGAGTCCCCACTTTTAATGCTCCGGTGCTGGTGTCTACCTGCCTCAAAATAGTTCCCTCTCCAAAAAATAACGGCTTTCGAGCGTCCACAACAATTACATCGAAATATGTTTTCCAGTCACGATGAGGTTCGTCAGACTGAAATAGTTTTTATATTTGAAAATTTCTTGTCATTTTTTTTAAATAAAGTAGGTACGTAAGAAAAACAAAACCAATTATAAACCCCTTAAATCCAAAATCTGTTAAAGGTTTTTCTAATAACTAATAATTATCTTTTATTAGATTGCTTTATAAATGTGTCCAAATACATCCGTTATTGTAAAATTTGCTTTCATGCTTTTGTAATGTAAATGCTAATATTGTAATTTGCTTTCATGAAAAATTAAAAAAGCCCACAATAAAATATTCACTTCTTTTACCTTTGCTCCATGTGGGAAATCAAACAAATGAGTCATTATTTTATCTGTGAAGCAATATTCACTATTTGTCAGCAAGAAAACTTTGGCTCCGCTCTCTCTTATTCTCGTTAAAAACATTGGAAGACGTTCATCTTTTTTCACATATTCATCTAAATTTTTTATTGTCCTTGATTTCAAATCTCCCTGAAAAGGAATACAAAAAAAATTTTGTTTTACCAAATTCAGAATTTATTCAAGATAAATTCAATTCAGAATTCAAAAATATAATTTATTAAGACCATCAAATTTTATTTTCATTTTAAATTTATTTACTAATTGATGTTTTATCTGAGTTTTTTCAACAAATTTTGAAACCGTGAACCAAGTATAATAACATTTTAAATAAGGATTGTTATGCAACTTACATGAATGTGAACCCAATCCACGGCATTTCTTACATCTTGAAATATTGACTTGAAGGACATAAACAGGCAGCCACTTTTTACACCGGTCTTCTCTCTAACAAAGAATCATAAAAAAGATGTTATCAGAACAAAGTGAATATATGAAAAATACATATATATATATCTACATACCTACAAACTTATACACACACACACACACACACACACACTTTTAATTACAAACCTAGTGTATTGTGATGAATTCGTGAAAAAATCAATTAAACACGCTAACAGATAGGTTTCTGGCAAATTGAAAAGTGTATTCAAAACATAAACTCTGCTTTCATCCAACTGAAGGAATTTATTCGGATAAAGTTCGTAAACCTGAGAGCTGAAAAAAAAGGAGAAAAAAATTGTAGTAAATAATTATGAAAATTGCATTAATAAAAAAATACGTTCAATATGACAATGAGAATGAATTTTAAAACAAAGCTTACTGCTTTAGAAATTCAAATCCATGTACACAAACCAAAATATTCCCATATGCATCGACTTTCAGCAAATTTCCATACAAAGTATCAAACCATAATCCTCTGAAAATAGTATACATAAATAAGTATTTTAAAGAAATAAGTCTAAGAATTTTTCAAAATTATGAATAAATGTTAACAGTCTAATGCAAAAAAAATGGATAATAGATTTCGAATTATAAATGCCAAAAAAAGAGTAATTTAAAATAAAATATTTTAACAAATAATTCAATTTTTATAATATGGTAAAAATAAATGTCAGAAAAATGATTAGGGAAATTTTCTCCTTCGGGCCCAAGTGCCAGTGAAACTTATAAATACTATAAACTGATTCACCGGGCAAGAATAAGTTATTTATTTAATCAATCATTGAGGTGTCGTTCATGGAACAAGATTTAATTATAATTCAATTAGTTCTATTGTATAAACCAAAGGCAATGTGCAAAATAGACTTCATTTGAAAATTAAATTTAGGTGTGCCACATCATTGTTGACTAAGACAAGCATCTTTGGAAAGTATGGATTACATCAGAAATGTAACATAAGTGAGTACTTACCTCACTGGAAATGAAGGATCATATTCAAATTCCAAAATTTCCTGTGGATAACCGAAAGCCACAAGCCTCTCTTTTACTAGATTAAAACCAAGGGTTTCATACTGTGGAGATTTATATTCTGAAAGATACGAAACAAAAAATGACAATTTTCGATCTATTATTCGTGAAAAAAAACTGCTTTTCATAAAACAAAATCATAATAAATAAATTATATTATTAAAAAAATAAAGAAATTATGTTATTAATTATTAAAATTAAAAAAAATTATATTTGCGTCAAAAATGAAAAAAGAATAAAATTAAAACATTTTTTCGTTTTCTACGAACGTAGTGTAAATCAACTAGGATTAAATATGATTCGTAAAACATTTTTCTTACTTATTTTTTAATGTGAAAATTAATTAACGGAAACAAAATATTGATAAAACATTATTAATCAAAAACAAATAAAAATCTCATCTGCGAAAATTTTCTTTTCTTAACACCTTTCTTTCTCAAAAAAATACAATTTGGCAAGAGTAGAGCAAGAAAGCCAGGAAAATGAAAATGATTCGTACATGATTCTTTATAAGTTTCAGAAAAAATACTTCGTCCCTGACGAAAATATATAAACAGCTTATCGGATTACAAAGATTAATATCAATTAATATACTTATGGCAGTAAAAAATCCAAACATTTCTTTATTACATATAACTTTTCAGACTATCTATTTACTTAAAATTAATCTATATACATTCTCTTTTTATTTTTAAAACTGATTTTTCAGATCATTATTAGAACATCTTGGTTCTAATAATTTAATTTTTTAATATCCTACCTGCAAGAGTATAATCCATATCAAATCCATAGAATTTTATATGCTCTAGATGCAAACTCCGGTTAACAAAAATTCTGAAAATAAGAATAAACTTGAATAAAATGGTAAGACATGCTAATTTTAAAAGTATATTTGATATGATTATGTGGTCATTTATGTTAAAAATTTGTACATTCTATATATATTTATGAGGTTGAAATTTATTCCTAATCCAAATTCAGATAAGAAAATTATGAAACTTTTATTTCTCCTCCTTTTTTATGAAAAATTATTTTTACTATGAAAAATATATTTATTTTTATTATAAATAAACATACAGATTAATAGACTTGGAGGTTCGAAATTCGATATATTAAATTTATTATTTATGGAATGCAATAATATCTTTTATTCGATTGTGACAATCAAAAGGTAAAATATATGTATAAAATTTTTTATAAAAGCCAAACCGAAAAAATATGAAAATCAAACGAAATGAATAAAGAACGTATAAAAAAAGGATTGTTAAATATAATTGTTAAAAATAAATCACATTGTTTTACTTTGACACATGCAGGACTTGTAAGTTAAATATATTGTATGTTTGTGTAGATAGATATAAATGTAAAAAATATTCATATCTTAACAATAAATGTTGGTCATATGGAAATATTATTTCAAATTTTCAAAAATTATTTTAACGTATACATTATTATATGAAATAGATTTTGTATAGTATGAAGTATTCGTTTGATTAAGTAATTATAAACTGAAAAAGAGCCTAATATCTTAATGTATGAATCTATTTATGTAATATTTTTTGACAGTTCAAAATTTAAATTTCATTAAAAATTCGAACATTGAGAATCCCATTCTTTCGCCACAATATCATTGTCCTCTGTTTTTAATAGTTTATAGTCAAATATTCAGTATGTTATTCTACTTAATATCTCTTGTATAAAGAACAATTAATCTATCTCAAAAGCTAACGTGATTCGATGTTACCACAACTCCGCTCAAGTATCATATTACAGGCATAGCAAACACATCCCAGCTGCCATTAACCTTTCTATCATTTTTCTAACTTAATTCACACAATTTGATGGCATTTTCGGTTTATAATACTAGAAGATGAAACTATAATAAGAATTCAAAATATTTGTGTGCCGAATCATACATATGAGCATATATGCACACACGCTTGATCAAGTATGAGTTTTTAACCAAAAGGCTTTTGTGCAATGAAAAATCTTAAATATAATTCCGCGATAAATATAAGAACCGCGTAACGGAAGATGTTTTTTACATGCTTGAAATATTATTTAACTTAAATAAAACTTTTCATGTATAATTGTTATTGAATACCAGAAAAAATGAGATAAAATATTTTCTCGATACTACATTTATACAGGAACAAAAATTTTTTTATTACATATTACACCTGATATTAAATTCTAGGCAATACAAATCAGTAAAAAAATTTTCGACGAATCTATTATTGCTAATTAATAACACCTAAAAATTTACCAAATTTCTAAACACAATATAAATGATTTACATTTCCTGCATGAATAAAGAATAGTAACCACAATCAAATTTGCAATAAGTGTACAGATCAAATAACTGTTTAACTATAAAGAAATTTTTCTCATAGCGCATAATATTCACATTTGAATATAAAATTCTATATATTAAAAAATTTTCATAATTTTTAATTATAAAATAAGTATTGTAGATGTTTTTTTTTAACAAAATCTTTTTCTTATTTGTGCCTCCAATCTTTAATCATTAAAATTATATGGGTAAATATTAGTTAAAAATTAAATATTATCAACATTATAATATAAATACATAAACGAGAACTAAATCAAGTCAAGCATTCATAGGCTCAAATCATAAAAACTTAACTTATGCAACTGAGAAACAAAAAAATAAATTCTCTGCTTTAAAATATGGTATTTTGAAACGATGGCTATAAATAATTTACATTTCAAATTTACTATATCAATATTTTACAAAATTTAATGATATGTTGTTGCTATTCGAATATATGTATATACATTTACTATTTAAATGTATGTAGAATAGAAATCTGCAAGTTTTAAAATTAAAAATATACACTGACGGTTTCATTAAATTTTTAAAAGATACTTATAAAACATGTTCCCCTTCAAATAAATAAAAAATAATTTCCAGTTTTTTAACATAAAAACACAAAAAACATGATTTTTGTAATATTTTGAAACTATTTTTTTCTCTTCAATATATATTTTAATTTTTTCCAAATATTTTATAATTTATTCTTTACAGCTAAAAATATTGACTTCAATAATTTGTTTGAACATTATATTTAAAAAAAAATTTTTTTAAAATTCGTCTTAATATTATAAGACGAAGGGAGATTTTACAATTCTACTTTCATAGCTTTAACATGTGAAGATAAATTTAAAAAAAAAATATTAAATTACCCAAAGAGTCAAAAAATTTTGTAAATAGTTAAAAAAAAGACCGCTTCATGTAAATAATTGTATCATGTATGCATATAAAAACTAATAAATTCTTTTAAAAATTTAAGCACTTGACTTCCAATGAAGTTAATTTATAGATAAATATAAAATTGTTGAAACAGATGGGGAAATAAAAGTTTCCTGAAATTGATTTTTTTTAAATAAATATTTGAACAAGTTGAAAATTTGATGCTTAATTTATGGGCTAAGAGAAAGGGAAATTAAGATTAAAATAACTGATCATAATACTGGTTTTCCATGTACATAATTAATTGCGCATAAATATAGAATGCTGATTTTACTGCAAAAATTACCGTTAATGTAATGAGCTTGATTAAAATATCAAAGTGTATGTGAATTTAATAAATAAACAATTGGAATATCTTTAATCTGTGAATAAATTTTTGTTTTTTGTGTAAATAAATGTTTTTCATATCCATTTACATGTTAGCATTTAGATTTGTGGGAAACAGTATATACATGAAAAATCAGATGTTTTTCATATTTTCCAAAAGTCGATAAAGAAAATGGGGAAATTTTGAAGAATTATAATTTATGTAATACCTGCAAGATAAAGGTCTTTTATCAATCGAACCAGAAATTTTCAATCCTTCATAAAACGAATCCAAATCCTGCTCCTGCCCGGAAAAGCTTGCATTTCGGGATAACACCGTCATACCCTCAAAATCCAATCTATTTACGCTTCCTCTGCTTGGTCTCCTTGTTGGAGAATCCACGTCCCCCCGGCTGGCACTTCTGGGTCTCGATTCTTCCGACCTAGGCGAGGTGTCCTGTCTGATTTCATATTCACTTCCGGATAAGCTCCGGTGTCGGGGCAGGTTGTAGTTGGCACCCAAAGTCAGTATTTCCTGTGCCAGGCGGTCTATATCCGACTCCACTTCCTCATTTCCGATATTTCCATTCTTAACATGGGAAATGTTGGCTCCGTCGCCATAGCGTATTCTCCTATTCGGACCGCACGCGACCCCGAATTCAAAATTAACCTCGGAATTTTGCATTTCGGACATTTTTTCGAATCCTAGTTTGTTACACCGATCTTAAAATATATACCACTATTTAATTTAGTCAACAAAACGCATTTCAATCGGATTTAAAGAAAACGTCTGTTATTTCCAGATACTAATTAATCTCAATATTAGTAGCAGTTACGTTCTTTTTTTTAAAGAAGAATTAAATATTAAAAAAGTTTTCTAATAATTAAAAAAAATTTAAAATTATAACTCAAAATATAAACAGTGTGTATCTGATATACACACGGACACACACCTTATATAATATTTTTTTAATTAACATCAACTAGCGGTTAACTTCCCTGGTCTAAAGATTTTAAATGTGGGTAATTAAAAAGTAATTATTTTACATTTATTAAGTAAAACCGGATTAATATTATTCACTAAAATAATTTATTCCTTCTCCATTTAAATATCGGCTTTGTAAGAACATTATCATATCAAGAGATATTATTAAATTTAACAGATTCTTATAATTATTAGTATATTAATTTATTTTTAAAATAGTAATAGAGTAGTATATTAATTTAACTTTAATAGTTCCAATAAGAGTGCAAGTTAATGACAACTTAAAGTTCGAATGTAATAAAATTTCTCATTATATAATTTTACGAATAACTAACATGTATTTTATAACTTTAGATTACTTCGCAATTCGTTACTAAATTAAGAATTTGAAAAATTTAAATCTGATCCATTTATTTACACGAATAAATTACTATCATTCTTTTCCATCCGAAAAAAAAAATATTAATTTTATAAAATTTATATTTATACATTTTCATAAAAACGAAATGTTTGCCAAAAGTTTAAAATTAACCCACGAGTTAAATTTATGAATTTATCATTCATTGTTTTTCATATTTATTCCTGGTGAAAATAATTGAGATCATATTTTTTTGTTTTTAAATTGTTTATTTGACTTGCCTAATAATTAATATCTACATATATACATATATGTATATATTTAGTATTTATTAAAATTTAATATATTATTATATAAATATGTACGGGTAAATAATATTAAAATGCAAAATATTGAACATCTGAATCATTAAAAAAATATCGATTATTAATAAATTTAAAAAACTTTCTATTATATTAAATCAACAAATTTAAAACACAGACTCAAAAATCAAACAAGTACTCAAACAAGTACTTCAGTATGGAAATTAAATATAAATTAATTCGTTTCTTAGATTAAATGCACTATTTGAAACAACACAGAAACTTCTTTTTAAGTGACTAATCATCAGTTGCTGTATCTTAAACATAACTGCTATCAAAAATGTACTAAGACCATGGCAAGGTCACATACAAACACTTTTTGATGTATCATTTTGTACAGAGATGATTGGAAAAAACCACCACATGGGATAAATTAATATTTCATAGTGGATGGTGTTTCTAAAAGTATAGGTCTAAGAAATTAAAAAGATAAAATTAACTTTTTAGAGTTGTGACAATCAGAAAAATTGCCCGCAGAAATCTAGGCTACAATTTAGGTGAATACATCTTTTTTTTTCCTGGTTTTTAGTGGAAGAGCGTCTGATTAATGATGATAGGTATACATATATCATTGATAAAACGTATTACGTTTTTCGTCAGAGAAAAAAAAAAAATAGTTTCGAAATCCGTTTCGAATGCAATGCAAACGAAGAAGATTAATTTTTTGCCTGCGTATGCTCTTTGGAAAATGTTTAAATGAGCGACCCACTTAAGTTTATTAATCGAGTGAATGAAACACTAACCTTCATAACTATCAAGTTATGAAGTTTGTTAATGTCTGCAACCCTCGGGGGAATTTAACATTCGAAGACCCGAAGACAAAGTGAGAAAAAAACATAAACGGAATACCGGCAGCACGTTTATAACAAATGCCAATGCGCTTTCGCGTACGCTTTTATTTATTTATATGATGTGATTTGCGCGATTGAAAAATCCGTTGCAAAGTGCAAAATGCAAAAAATCCACGAAAAAGAACCGACGAGAGTCGAAAATAAGAAACCGCTCCGTTAGTCGCTTTCGAGTGTTGGAATGTTTCTGCAAACGTGTAAATTTTTATAACGTAATTAAATGTCTTGCATTTGCGAATTTCGTAAAAGTTGAAAATTTCGAACGCGAAACGATCGCAATTGGGAAAACATTTGCCGTCATTCCTGCTCTAAAGATTTTTATTTTTTCCCTTTGCCGCACTTCCCGCGTCAGCGGTTAATCGATGCCAGTCGGGGGCTCCTCTAAAACATCGGGCTCTTTGCTTTCTTCCACGCTCTTCGTACTTTTTGCCGGAACCGCGTTTTATCGCCTTTAAGCTATCGATCTTTGACCCCAGTGCAATCTCGTAAGACCTTAAAAACATCTTTTTATTAAGATAAGAAGGAAGTTGTTCCCATAGAATTTCAATTATTCAACATTTGGCAGAATCGTCAGCTGATCGCCGCCTTCGAGATCCAGTCCGAAAAGCCCCACCGGTCATTCTGCATCTTCCTTTTGCAATTGCAAACCGCGTGATGATCGAAAGTTGCATGAAATTTTAATTTGTGCCGAAGCAGATTGGGAAATTTAACGAAACCTATACAATATGCCGCCATTCTCGTCGTATGCTTCAAGGAACAACGAGATTCAACGAATAAAAAAAAATTTAAACTAAAAAGGAAATTAAAAATCGAATATGATTTAAAAAACTGAATAAACGGATTACACCATTACCCGAGAATATATGTGTTGAAAATTTGGACGAAATTTCGAAGTGCTATATATATTCAGAAGAAATGAAAATATTAAATTTTAAAAAAATCGAACTACAACGGCATAAATATAAATCACTAAACAATTTCGTCAAATTTCTGAGAGCTTTACGGAATGTAAAGCCACATAGCAATAAATAAAAAGCAGAGGCAAACTATAAAAATAATTTAATATTTTTGTGACATTTTAACATAGCTTAGAGCAAAAGCAATGTATTGAAGTATTGACTAGAAATTTCGAACCTTCCTTAAAAATTCCGTCTTTTATGATCGATGCATATTCTTCTCCGATTTTATCTTATTGCAGAGGTGTTTATTATTCGTGTCAGTGACTGTAAATTATCTTAGTGTACATATAATCGAGTATCTTTCAAATTCAGACACGGAATGAGTCTTTTAATATTAAAAAACTATATTTTATACAAGGGTACATTATATTTGAAAAAAATGCCTGGAATATCAACCATATAAAAACCGGAATAACTTGTGTGCTTTTTCTTTCTACGAACACATTGACGTTATTCGTGTTGCACGTCAATTCATTTCGTGTTGATGACTGCACGTAATGTCTTCCGTTTTTTTTTTCTCGCAGAAATCGTTTTTTAACTCAGATTTCTCGCAACATAACGATTTAATTCCACACGAAAATGGATAAAATTATAAGGGTCGCATATGCATATAAAAGCGTAAATGTGCGGAACGCTTGAACTTTAGATGATGTTGCAGCCACAGAATTCGTAATACTTCTTAAAAAGTAATATATTTTTAGGGCACCAGCGAAACAGATCGACTCGACAAAGTTGATGTAAATATTCTATCGGAAAATTATACCTATTAGTTATAGACATGGAATAGAAGCTAAAATAACAAGCAAAATACATTGACTATAATCGCTTGTAATTTTACATATCGAACTTCAGATTAAAAAAATTATATTCTGTGCAATGGTGAGTGTTAAAGAGTACAATATTTAAGTTGAATATTTACTCTTCCTCTGAATAATCAATCACTTATTTGGCATTTCATAAATCTATGAAATTAACATATGCTTTAATATCAACAGTATTTCTAATATAGGACTATATATCGGAATAAGCATATAAATGTATATTATAGTTTAATTCTCAGTTTAAACAAAATTTAAACCGAAGAAGTGAAAAATTTCATTTTAGATACAGATTTAACAAATATGATTTTGATAATTATGTATAATTATCTACTCACCGATGGGCTACCTTTCTGTAATATTTTCTTCCTGCAAGGGGATCATCGGACTGAATTTTCGAATTGTTATCAATTCCAGAAGAATCTCCATTGTCGTAGAATTGTTTTTCTTTATTTTGAATGCCTCGATCCATTAATCTGAAAATTAATTTTTTATCTATTTAGGCTGACATTATTTTTTAAAATTGTTTATTTTCTTTTATAAATTAAGCTGCTGTATCATTTGGTTCATAATTCCTCTGAAATATTATTATTACTTACGGATTAAATATATGAAATTAATATATAGATGTAATTATGCAATGACTTAATAGTTATGCAAGAATAATAATAATAATATGATATATTTACAAGCATAATCACAATCTTTTATGAAGAAGGAAACCAATTTTATCAGTCAAGAGGGTCAAAATTACAGGAAAGTAAAAACATTTACCCGCCAAAAGGAATTACTATTTATGAAAGAATTCCAAACAGAAAGTACCTCAATGAAAACAGGCAAATTGTTCTGTATATAAAGGAGAAAGATGGAGCTAAGAACAAGAATACTTCAGCAAGTACTTGTGAGGGCTTTTCAGGAAAAAACAGCTTTGCATCACAAGAAATTACACAAATACAAGAAGAAAATTAAATCTACCGACAAAATCACTTTTTCCACAGAGATGCCAAAAGGTTCCACTAAACTTAAGCTGGTCTCATAGAAGTAGAACTATTCTAGGACCATAATTCATGTGAGGGGCCCATTACGTACCAATTTTAATTGCTTAAATATTTAACTTTAACCTTGATCTAAGTTTTAAAAATAGTCTAATAACTCCGCAATGACGTATATAGTTCGGAAAACACAATAATGCAAAAATGTATATTGATGTGGTAGAAATGGCAGAGCAATCAATGTGAAACTCAATAGACTTGACATGGGAAATTTGAAATTCTAAACAAGAAAAATTCTTTATAAGAGAAAAGCTAAGTAAGAGGCAGATCAATCAGAAAGATTTACAAGAGGCTTTGGCTCCTATTGTATACATAAAATTGCGGCCTGAACGAGACTCGACAACAAATTACAAGATTCGAATGGAATTGGAAAACAAAGTTTATCACATTTAGTGAAATTGTGAAGGGCAATATATATATGCAGTATACAAGTAGGCAGTATATATATCTATAAGGGCATATATATATATATATACTGCACTTATATATATATATATATTATAAGCTTACCAAAGAGAGATAAAAGCATCAGACAATTGGAATCGTCAAATTCATATTAGCACAGGCCAATGACCCCACATGATAGTTACTAATATTTAAAAGATAAATACAGGAAACAGGGACGTAGTCGGAACTTTGCTAGCCAAGATGACAAATGTACATAACCAAGACAAAACGGAGAGATTCCTTAATTGTGTACTATAACATAAAATAATCGCAGAACAAATCAGACCTTCAGGGAGGAAAATAAGTTTTGACAATATCCAAGTTAGCTGCACGAGCAAACAGTTGACAGGACAAGCGCACGTAAATGGCTGACAAGACCCAAAATGAAACCAAAATCGGACATACTCTGACTTAATTCCCAGTTAGGAAAAGTTTTCTTGATAATAAATAACAGTACTTGAAGAAGGTTGCGCGAGCATTTTCTGAAGTTTTCGATCACATTCCGATAAGCTGTCCCGTATCGGGTAAAAGTAAAGATTTTCAGACATGTTATGTTCTGTGCTTACATGTTACACGTAGGTCATAAATTTCCAGTAATTTACGGAAAATGATATAAGCATGAACAAAAACCTGTGATGACAGCCTGGAGATGAGACAAATCGATACAGACAGCACAGTTAATATCAACAGAATGCGGATGGATCTTCCAATGCGCAGTTTCAACGTTTTCAATTGACAAAAAATCTGAATGCAAAGAGACTGAAAAATAAAAACATAATATAGTTGCACGTAGGGGGTAAAGCAGTGCCCATAATAACATATGCCTTTAAGTCTGTACCCCCAGGATCGGAAAATTTAAACAGCAATAAATATCAAATCTAGGACACTGCGCTTTTGGAAATATGCAAATCCTGAAATTTATTATTATTTTATCAAGAACTGACGTAATTTTCTACATCATTGTTCAAGAAAGAGGAAAAAATGAACTTTTGAATTTGCCAGATATAATATTAATGCAATATTATCCATAGAGGTTTTATTGTTTGAGCACATCAGGACCAGTGGGTGCGACAAATTCCTTAAATTGTTTAGATTTCATAGGATACAATATCGTTACTATATTAATATAGAGAAGTTAAAAAAAATTACAAATACTATATATATCTATATATAAAATTCTCATAAATATGTATATATATATGTATAAAATATATGCTTATTTTATATATATCTTATAAAAATAATATCTCTTATATACTTATGAAAATGAAATGTAATAACAATATTATTTCAAAAGGAAAAAACAAATTTCTAATAACTCTGTATTTTAGGTCCGATCCAAATGATTGAAAATTAAATTTTTCACTGGCCTGCCAGAATTTTAAGACATAAATAAAATAATATAAATTTATTCAGTACAATGCATGATATTTGATTACCGATTAAAAAACAAATATCAACTTTAATAGAAACTGTTTTTATTATCCATATGTCGGAATCATTCTTGATTCATATTATTATACATAACAAAGGGCAAACTGCGACCCTTATTCAAATAACTCATAAAGCTCTCTTGAAATGTACATATTATTGATAAATAAATGAAAACAGTATTATCGGTCTGGAACAGATAATAAATCTGTCTACAAATTAATATTTTATCCTTATATTATCAGCAATTTTAATATGAAAAAATTATAGATCCTAAATACTTAAATAAATTTAAAATAAATAAATTTAAAAAAAAATTTTTTAGTTATTGTCGCACACTGATCAACATGAATTATCTCACAATAATTCTGAAATCTATTAATATAAATTGTTCACATTTTTAAGTAGATTTATAATTATAACTTCTGTTAGGCATATTTTTTTGTTTTATTAATCCAACAAAGAACTGAAACAATTTCAAATAAATGATTCTGTTTTCATATTTAAAATTCTTTCATTTATCAAAATTAGATACTTGGCTATGGTTGATTTTTTTCATGTAGAAAATTTAATTTTATTAATATATTGTTTTATTATCCACTAATTGATGGATTTAAATTCATAATTTTTCCAGTATGAGTTCAATATCAAAAACATTGTCTTAAAAATATTTTTGGAAAGAATTTTTTGAATATATAGATTTCAGAATTTGTCTTACATATTAAAATTTATATTTAAAATTTTGATAATGACTTTTATCTGTATAATGTATAAAATTACATTTAATACATTTATTTTACATTTATTGAATTTAGTTATGATTTGGTAATACTGAATAAAAAAGTTTACATTTAATTGTGGATCATTAAAGTAAAATTAAAATGAAAATTTCACATTCTAGTGAATATTGAAAATTGTAAATCATTTAAAAAATATGTTTTATCTGTTAAATTATAAAAAACCAAGAAATGACTTTGATATTTCAATCAAATCTGTCAATATGAATCAAAACAGTATCAAATGACATAACTGTTTACTCTTTATTTTCATTATCATGTATGAATTCAGCTATTTTTGATTTTTTTAGGTTACTAAATTTAAATAACTCTAAAGATTTATCAGTTGGTTTCATGGATCATATGAAATTGAGAAGAAAAAAAAATTCATTTTCTAAAAATTAAATTGATAAAAAAATGTAAAAGCACTTCAATTACGTCGTTAGCTTTATCATAAGTTTTGTCACATTAAGTTCATTTATAAACTAAGATAAATAATAAAAGTTGAATTTTTTTGATTTGTGAATATCCCATGTAATGTTTCTAATGTTTATGGATGGTTAAAATAAGTGTAATAACAATAAAGAATAATTTTGTTTCGCATTGACAGATAAAAATTAGGTAAACTCTGATCAGATGAAAATCCAAAAAAATTAATTTTGACAAGAAATTATTTCATTTAGTCCGTTTCAATTTGAATTTTATGATTAAATCGAAAAATTAATTTTTACTTACCCAAAAGATTCGCTAAGGGATATCGTCTATTAATGGATCGAAAATGAAAATGTCAAAATCAAACTGCTAGAATCACTTATTGGTGTTTTATAAAAGGAACAGGATTTATTTTATTAGAACTCTAAAAAAAAAACTGTTCTTTTTTTTGGCGAAAATTCATTTCTAAGAAAGTTTCAAAGGAGTAAATAAAGATTCAAATAAGAATACTCCTTTACACTCAGCTTTGATCGTGGCAACTTTTATACTTCTACCACGTTGCAATACTTATGCCGGGTCATTCAAATAAACTTTTAACACTAATTCTTTTTTACTCATAATCAAAAAATCAGTAATAAAAAATATTTGAAATGTTAAAATGTTTTATTCTTTTTGTTTGAAACTCAAAAAATTTGATTCGCAGTTTGACATGCATTGACTTCTGTTACGTTAAATAGAAATAAATAGTACAATAAAATCAGTTTAAAAAACACGTCGGACATTTAAATCAATAAAATTGCAATATTTTCATATTAAATTCAACTTAAAATCAATGTAATTAAAAAAATTTAACTTGGCCCTCATACTTAAAATTCTAAATATACATTATAAATCATGAAAAAATTCTGATAACTTTTAAATCTTTCCAAGTAAAATTAGATCAACTATATTGCAGTAAAGGTTGAAAAAAAAATTCCTATGTAATGCACATAATACATGAATATATTTCGAACCAAATACATATGGAAAATAAACTATTTCATATATTAATTCTAAATATTCCTCCGTCTCTGGCATATATTATAAAAAAAATTCATTACTCATTGATACATTAACCAATTGTTGTTGTGCATATCTTCAAAATAATATTGCTATTTTTTTAAATAAAATACAATTAACTGATTTGATATACTACATATATATGTCTTTAAAAAAACTTCAAAAAATATAATCTCTTCAAACATTAAAATCTTACATAAGCAAATAACAATTGCAAAGTATAATGATAATACTGGATTTCTATTAAACTTACTCCAAAAATAAAATAAAAAGAATTTTGCTTATCAACATGAACGGTAAAAAATTTATCAACTGAATCATAAAAACAAATAAGTTACAAAAATATTAAAACAATTGCAATTTAATTGTCTATTGCAAATAACAAGGCAATATTTGCAATTAAGAGACTAATACATTAATATTTTTTTTAAATGGAATCGAGAATTAATCTTCATCACAATTAATACAATTTAATGCTTAAATAAATTACACGCATATATTGGTAAGAAATAATTAAAGTTAAAAAGCAGCGCTATTTTTAAAATACCGTTTTCCATTGATTTCAGTTTTAATATATAAATAAAAAGAAACTGCTTTTATTCTGTTACACGTTTTTAATAATAATGAAAACTTAAAATTCTACGTTTTTATAATTAAAACAATGATCTCTATCGTGATTTATTGGTCTTGATAAATAATAAAAAATGAAATTATGACAATACTAATAATAATTATAATAATGGATAAATATAAATTATAAATAAATGAAGATGATTGAGTTATATTTTACACAGAAAACATTTTTTAAAGTCAATTTCAAGATATAAGTTTGAATTTTCGGAAACTGCAATGTGATGTTCTTACATATATGAAATTTCTATATTTCACAACTGAGGCACATTCATCACATCACAGCCGAATTATCAATACCGACAATACATCATTTTTTTCTGCTTGTATTACAATTTTCGAATAACTAAAACTTATAAAATAAAAGGGAATAAAAAATCTAAATATTTAATCCACAACTATTTGTAAATTAGTTCTGGAATCTGTTTCGTTTTAATGAAGTAAAAGTAACTAAATTTATTAATACATTGTGCTCTCTATAAAAAATGAACAATCTCATTCAGGAACTAATACATTTATTTCATTCAACGAATTATAATTATTAATTTTAGGATGGTCACTTTCTTTTTAAAAATTGTAAAACGTGAATACATTATTGGGAAAAAAATGTGACAAATATATATTTTTTTCGTTAGAGTAAATCGAATTTCCACTTAAAAGAATATAATAAGTTAAGAATGTAAATTTTTAAAATAACTTTATTCTTTGAATCTCTTTTCAGACGCAGATTCGAAGATGTAAGTTAAAATATACAAGAATTCCTAAATACAATCATTCATATTTTAACTAGTGCCATTTTTCAGTCAGAAATGTCGGCGAAATGGAAATAAAATAATTTTGCCAATTAAAATCCTTCCCAAGATTAAGTTTCATAAATGATAAAATTTTAACATTTTATAGGCTATAAATTTTTAATCAATAATTAAATTAAGCTCAAAAGCTCATAAAAAATATTTTAATATCGCAATGTTTTTAAAGAGTAAATTTTACTTGAATATAACTTAAAATTAATGTTTTGTATCTTTTTTCCTATCCATAATGGTTAATATCAGATTTCGATTTTTTACAAATCAATTTAAAAAACTGAGAAGTTTTCTGCTAATAAATTGCGAGAATGAAAAATATTACACTTTAAATTATTGACTTTCATGACCAGCATATCGAAAATTAAACATGATATTCGTTTTGATGCAGGTTTTTAACATTAATATAATATTTTAATACAAGTTTTCTTTAATACTATTTAAAATGTATTTTAATACAAACAGGAATTGTCAATGCCAAGTTATCCTTGAAAATTTTCCATCTGAGTCACTTTTTATAACACAATACTTTTCTTTTGCTTTCTAAATTATAATACATTGTAAGGATGTTTTTATGTAAATATAAGTACGAAAATATTAATCTCCCCATTATTAAGTGAAAAAAATGTAATTTGTATTAAACAGAGATTATTACATTTTTCTTGCTTTTTGATTTTTCTCTTTCTAAATAAATTATTAATTTGCCACTGGAACTTATCTGTCTCTATTTTCGAATCAGATATTAAAAAAATTATACTTTAAAGTGTCTTCTAAAAGTAATATTTTCAAAAAAAAAATTACAATATTTTATTCACAAAATCTAAAAATTTGGATACTTAATCTAAATGTGTAAATTATGCACAGCCTGTATTTATTGAACATTTAACGATATTTTCAGAATCATAACTTTTAAAAACACAGAAATAAATATTCTCAACAAAAAAAAAAGCATTCTGTCCTTAAGCAATGAATTTATAAGCATTTGGCCATTTAAGTCAATCAGGTGCTTAGAAACTGGCAAAATAAGAATAAGTAGAAGACTAATTTTAAAAAATTATTTTGCAAATTATAGTGACTGAAATAAAAATAATTTTTTTTAGCTAAATAAAATTAACTGTAATTCATATTTGCTTGAGTCTTACAGCTAATGTATGGATTCTGAAGGATTCTAGGGGTTGTCTCCATTACTTTCAGTAAAAGTTGATCTAGATAATCTTCTAATTCTTTCAATTGAAGCTTCGAACGATCCACATTTTTCTGCAATTCAATAACCATATCTATAAGATCATCTCTGCTTTTCGATTCAAACTTCTCTAGAATTTCTTTGGTGTGTTTTGAGGATATCTCCGATTTCACGACTGATTCTTCACCTACAATAAAACGATCCAAATCCTTTTTCTCTTGCTTCTTCGACTGAAGCTGTTTCAATTTTTTTGCAAATTTTGAAGATTCCTTTGGTTCTACCTCTCCCGATTCTTGTTTCGCATTAAATTGCGAAGACAATGATTTTCTTTCACTAGCGATTATTGCCTGAGAAGCAGCTGCATTGATGGTGGAATTATCTGCACGAACTTTTTCGCTTTCTTTTCCAATTGCTTTTATTGGTGTTGCATCAATCTTCTCGTCTTGAACAGTGGCATTCATTAAAATTGTTTTTGTTGTCTTTTCATCTTTGATGGGCTGGCTGCTGAGGGTTGGACTAGATTCTGAAGAAGTAACTTTCATTTGTTCGTTTGTGAATCGTTTTAAAGTATCTCCTTTCCCGAAAAGTTTCTCCTCCCATTCATCTGTTTGTTTCTCCGCCGTAACATTAATTCTGGGAGGTTTTAATGGGAGACCTTTTGTAGATCTGCGCAAAAATTCCCCGCCAGCCAAATTTTCAAGTGCAGAATCACTTACATTTAAAGAGTTTCCAGAACTTTTATGTGAAAGATTGTCGAAAGTAAATTCATCTTCATCTTCGCTTATTACACCAGGATCAACATTTCCGAAATTAGATTTATTTAAGGTAAAAGAGCTACTGTTCATGCTCTCTCTGCTGCCTGCCTCACTTGCACCATCTCCACCATTAGAATCTCTTTTTTTTCTGGAAACTTTCTTGCTGATAGATTTTGCAATTTTTTTAATACTAGCTTTCTTTTCACTGCTGCCCAAACTTAATAAACTACCGCTAACGATATTTGATATATGACCTAAAGATGTTTTGTGCTTTTCTTTTTTTGATAGGTCCATCATTGATCCAGCAGAAGCTTTTACAGTAAAAGCCACTCTTACTTCTAATTCGCCTCTTTCTTTGTTTTTACCCTTCTCCTTGCCAGGTTTCCCTTCTAATTTATACCATTTGCTTTTAGGTCTGTCATAAACATCAAAAGTTGATAATGGAATATTTACAGTGCCTAAGAATTCATCAGTGCCAAATGAATTTCTGTGTAATGCAGTTAAAACAATACTTGCAGTATTGCCCACTTTGGGAATAATTAATTCACATTGTTCCTGCCAGGTTACAATTTCTTCTTTTACTTTTTCTTTAATAGAAGTTTGATATTTTTCCTTTCCAACTGCTATTGTCACAAATGCATTGTTTGTTCCATTTTTGCCTTTAACTAACAAATTTTTTGCTCTCAAAACAGTTACTTGAACATGTGTTGGGTTCCACATTTTTCCTCTGTCTGAAAAAAACATTAAAAACATATTTAAAAATTCAATTATTACAGCAAGACAAAATAAAATTTTTATACATCTATAAGTATTAAATAGTTTAATAAAGACAAGAATATTTTTAGAAACAACAAGAATCTTACCTGTTCTCTAATTGAAGTCAAATTTTGTGTTATGTTGCAAATTTGAAAAATATGAGAATTCCTGACTGCTACAATATTAAATATTTTTCATTTATTAATATGCAAAAATAATTTTGATTTATTATACTTAATATCATGCAATTTTAACAAAATTTTAAATTTACTTTAAATAAAAATAAATCACCCAAACATCCTGAAAGGTAAAAGGAACCAAATCTAAATTGTATAAAATTTTAGATGAAATAAAATACATTAAGATTTTTTGATTTACAAATACATTTAATTTATTTATTTGCACAAACATAATTTTCCTAATTTTTTTCTGAAATTTTATAATTTTTTCTTCCATTCATTATAATAAATTAATCAAAATCCAAATAATATGAAATTACAAGGAAATTAACAAATTTAATAAATTTTACAAATCTGGCATGTTTGCAACAGATTAGCAAGTTACTGCAAATATCAACATGCTAAAACACTTCTGTTCAAAGTCAAAATATTAAAATAAATAATAAATATTGAATAAAAAAAATGAGACAACTTTTCTTTATGGAAAAGAAAATTATTCTTATTGTTCCTAATTTCAAATTTTGGGACAAATTCATTTCTGTTTTTAATGTACTTTCCTTAAATTTTAAGTAAAATTTCAATGAAAAAAATTTTTGAATCTTATTATTTCTTTTGTAATTTTCTTTTTTTTCTGATAAACTTGCTCTGATATTTGAGAATTATAATGCCAACAATTCATAATTTGGAATTTTTAATTTATTAATCAAACTATTTATGAAGGAATTAGAAATGAAATACACTAGCATGACAACGAAGATAAAAAAAAAAATTAAATTTGAAAATTTATCTTATAAATTTAAAAGAACAAAAACTAAATTGGCACAGACGGATAAAATCCCAAAGCCTAACCTAGAAAGATATCATATCACTCTTATTTCTTCAACAATATATCTTACAAAAAGAAGGATACTTTAAATAAGACCTTGAAATTCAATAATTTTTTTAAATTGACATTAAAAATATATTAAGTATAAACAGAAAAATTGAAATTTAGCAATAATTGTCAAATCAGTACAATAAAATAATAAAATATCATTTCCCGTTAAGAATCCTAGATTCAAAAGAAACATATTTACCTTGTGGAAATAGTTTTAATTACGAAAAAGATTTAAAATAAAAAATAAATCTCTTTTGAGGTAAAACCAATCATATGAAAATAAAAATGAAAATCGAGGTGAAAATTAAAAAATAAAATTCTTCACGATCCAAATTCCTCCTATAAATTTCACATAAATACTGAAATTGATTCGTGACGCAGTTTTGAAAAACTATTTATTTACCAGGTTTTCATTTTTGCGACAAATTTCTTTCCCTCGTTTTTCTAACTGGTTCTTTTGCATCACAATTTTTCATCGTTAACATTGAAATTTTATCAATTTCAGTTTATAAATTACTTCTATAAAAAAGCAATATCCGGTGAAATTTGGTGATTACAAAGAGTTTTTTCGTAATTTTAAATTTGATCAACTTTTAAGTTTTGACATCAGTCTTTTTGAAGAAAAAGCAATTATGACTGAATTGATATTTTGCTGCAATCAAATGATAATGTCAAATTATTGTAATATTTGTATCTTTTTACATCCATATTCAAATCTTGAAACATAAATGCTGAATATTATATACGTTCTAACAGTGTACTTTTTCTACGAAATTAGAAAAAATATTTTGTTTATGCCATGCTGTTAAAAAATTTTTTAAACTTATATTTAAGATTAATGTTGCCTATCTTTTCAGTGTGAATGAAAAAAAATTATATTTTTAATTAAGACAAAAATGAAAAAAGGACATAATTATTTTAAAAAAATTTCCACCTTTTACTGAACCACAATATAAATGACTTTCTATCATTTCACATAATTTGTCTCAGAATCTTGAAAACAGTATGTTCAATATTTCACATGTCAGGAAAATGTTTAGTTTAAAATGAGATTATTTTTTTAAATACTTAAAATTATTAATAAGCCCAAGTTCTAATTTATAATTAATTTCTTAATTATTTATATTTTTTATATAAATAATTTTATATTATTAATATTTATATAATAATATAATATAAATATTAATAATTTTTTATAATTAATAATCTTTATAATTAAAGTTCTTAATTTCAGTAGCAAAATATCTTCTAAAATTTTGTGTTTGATTGCACTAACTGGAAATTCTTACTCAACATATAAGCAGAGCAATACAATAACAACTGAGCAATTGGTTAAATACATTGAATCTACAAGTTTAAGAAAAGTCACTTAAATGAGAATTAATCTACAATTAAAAATCAATTTGTATATATAATGCAACTGAATGCTCTGTTCTTCCTAATACAATCCGTTTTCATCATTTAATAGACGTATTTTATGATGATTAACGATGGAAAATTTATAAATTCATTTTTAATCTTCTGCTCTATTCATTCCTAGAAAATTATTGCCGATCAAATAATTCTGTATCCAATTCGAAAGCTGTTCATTTTTCAGTTTGTATTTTCGAATTTCTCCAATTTAGTTCCTTATTTGTTATCTTTTTATTACGTAGATAGACATTATTTTTGTTGACATGAATTAAAATCAATTCACAAACACATAAAAGAAATGCGTCTGGTACAGAATGGGAAGAGATCTAAATCAACATTATTACGTTCATAATTATTCAGGAATGAATACCTGATGCTTTTTTGTCTGGAGCAATGTAATGGAATTCAGTTGCTTTCTTTTCTTCTCTTGGATCATATAAATTGCTTAAGATTGCAAGCAAGCTGACAGTTGAAGATAGCGTTGAGATGCATTAATCGAAGAGTTTCTCAAAGATGGGGAAAATATAGTAAATTTGCGACGGAAGACGAACAAAGGGAAAAAAGTCGTAATTCAGAAACGGATCAGTAATACATTACCTTTTTTGCAAAAGAAATCTACAAAAAAAAACTCTGGCGAACATCAAATCAAAGTCGTAAGGTCGTTCTGATGTTTTCTTTAAAAGATTAACTATTATTTCCAAAGGAAAGTTCCAAAGATTTTTATTATTTTTTCTCTAAATTCTATAGGTTATGATTCTTTTTTTCCCGTTTGGTCAGCGAAAAATTTTGCAATTTTTTTTTCTGAGCAAACCCTTACCGGTATAACCGTATTACATTACCATTCGTTTTCGGAAATAGTTCGATACACCGTATAAGATCGTTGCGCACGTTCCTTTGAAAAAAATTCATAATACAAATGTTATTTCTGTGCCATATGAAGTTCACTGACCTTGATACTGAAGTTTAGATTGGCAAATTTTTCTTATTTGCCCGATTTCTAGCAGCATCATCTTAATAAGCAGTTTAGATGCTTCGGAATTCGCATGAGCAAAAAAATGGGAAAACATTTTTTTAGTTTTTACACAACGCATTTTTTGGTCCGTAAAAAACTGGTTGGAAGTGAAAAGATCCAATCCACCATTTTTCACTGATGCGCCATTATTCACGTTGCGCTGCCATTTTTCTCTAATTGATCATCTTGCCGGAGACACCGCCTTGAATTAATGTCGCATTAATCATTTCTGTTTGAGTCATCGGAAAAATATTTCGGAGCACGGCAGTAGTTTTTTATTAACCACACCGAAAAAATAACAGAGATTTGAAATATTTTTTTTTATCATTCGAAAGGGTTAGCCATAAGAAGGACTCCGACCCACTTCCTTTACGAAAATTTAATTTTTAAATCTGATATTTAATGCGCAACGCATCATCGGTCACGCATTTTCCCGGTTAAGGGCAACGTTGCAAAATTAAGAGATGATTGAAAGAATGGGGATAGGAAATGGATGGCGATCTAACACGTCATTTCCCATTCTTCGGGTCTCGACGTTTTACCCCATGCAATGAACTTGTTTGAGGCTGCTATTTCAATTTTTCAAAATTTGGCCTCGGCGATCGTAAAGAAATATCCCGTTACCCAAAAGAAAATCTGGGAGAAAGTTGAATTTGTGATCCGATATGAAAATTGTTTCTCCGCACGAAATAATTTGTACGTTTCACTGTGACGAAACAGTTAACTACAGGCGAAAAGTAACCGCTTTCAGGTATCCTAAAATACCGGGTATTTTCTGTTTAGATTTGCGGAGAAGGCATTCAGTCAGATTCAGTCAACGGTACCGTGAACAAGTTCCTCATTAACATTTTTTAAATTAGTAAATGGTTTCCATCATTGTTACGAGCATAAGAGTCGCTTGCCCGTAAGAAAAATCGTAAACTATTCCGTATTTGTATAATGTAAATTTCAATGCACTCATTTTGTGAAGTGTTTGCTATTTCTTTGAAGTTTTTTGTCTTAATTTTTTTACTAGCTCTCGAAAACGAAAAAAGTAACAAATGTTTAACCGAAATTTTTCTTTCCATTATGTGCAAATTAACTTGTTATTTACGACCGAATGTGAAGTTCTTGGAGTTAGATGAAAACCGTTTGTGTATTGTTGGCAGATTTTTAAGAGAAAAATGCTGTTTATTCTATGCTACACTATGGAGAATACTTGTGGTGTCATTAATACGAAACGGCAACTTGTTAATCATTGAAATTCCTGAATCATTAAATATGTCAAAAATTAATTTTGCTTATCCTTAATGCTTGCTTGTATTCGAGAAACGCTTTTTCCCCGTATTTGCTGGATTATCAGTTAAATATATTACACATCAATCAATTTAATCCGTTGTAGCAATACAAGTGAGGAGGCAAAATGCGATTTTTGATTATATTTTACGACAAAATTTAAAATTAAGATTACAAATATTAACATTTCGTAAATTATATTACGGCAATTGCTTCAGGGGAATCCATTGCTGTTAACCTAACATGAAATAGTATTTAATTACATTTAATCGAGACAAGGAAATAAACTGCCCAATTAATTAATCTTGCTGGAAGTTAGAAATAACATAAACTTTAAGATATTAATGACAAAAATTTCTCATCGAATTTCAAATTCGAAAAAATTGAAGTCACATTTTCAAATAACAAAATTGTGGACTCTAAATAATGCAGAAAGAATGATATAACTGTACGAGTATATGAGTTGAGAGAATTTAATGTACTAAAAATTCTTTAATTGTAGGAGCTATAAATTCGTCAATAACGCCTGAAGTATTTATAATAATTAGTATAAATATCTTAATTAAATTGCGTACACCGGTGAACAAAAAATAAATAACTATAAAATTTTAGAATTATTATAGGTCTTATAGAAAAAACTCTTAGATAGATTTACGAAAAATATTTACAAGTTTCATAGTCATTTATAATACCATATTCAAATAATAATTTAAATATATATAAAGATTTAATTAAATTAAAAGAATATTCATGAAATTCACTATTAGAGATTCTTTTTAACTGTTTCAAAACTTATAAAATTAAGTTACTGCTTTATAATAAATTTATATCAAGTCGATCGTCACTGCAATGATTTTCCAGTTTGAAATTTCATTTCATGATTATTTGATGACTCTTACCTTATATCCAAGGGCTTAACCTTTTTTAAGTTTGAAAAAATTAAATTTTTGCACCAATCAAATCACTAATTGTATTATATTTTAGTGACGTGAACTTGATAGATATGAGATTTATTCGTTAGCAGAGAAATTCTGTACCGGATGAAAAAGGAACATTTATTAATACAACTGCGTTTTAAGATGTAATGCTGAGTTTAATATTATCCATTGGGGAAAAGGATTTTCGCTTAACTAAAAAAGAGACAAAATGTCGAATATTTGCAAATGGCTTCTGCCTTTTCTTTTGTTCTTCAGCAATGGAATTTTCTGCCAAGAATCGGATCTAGCTACGAGTTTCCTCTCAGGTAAGTGTAAATCCTTTAATTTGAACATCAAAACTGACTAAATTTAACAAAAGAAAGCTTGATGTATATAGGTATATATTTTCACCGAATCCGCAATTATTTGAACGTCTATGTCAAGCGATACGATTTGAGTAGTTGCCCGCATTTTAATTATTTCAATATCTTGTCCATTGGTTTTATTAAACGATGAAAGTGAACCATTCATTCTGGTTCAATTGGAATGTCAAAACCAGCAGAGTATTAATACTCTATCTAAATTACAATTCCAAATTTGACACTTTAAAACGCACATGGAATAAAATATTTCTTTATTATTTTGCAATCATACAGTCATAATTATTTAAGCGGTAACATAAAAGTGTCGAAAACTAAATTCATCTCTCATCATTTTTTTTTAATTACTTCCTCTAGGTGACAGTGGAATCATTTTATCGCATATAAGCAGATCTTGTTTTATGAAAAACAAATAATATCATTTAACAATTTTTAGAATATTTTGCATTCTTGTAGGTAGGAAAGCCTTTTATCTTCATGCTGAAATTTTTTATAATAACGTTTGATTGAGTGCGAGTCATAAAGTTACGAAAACACATCGAACTTTTAAGTGATCAAGTGGATTGCGATCAAATCTCAGAAGAAAATTAAGACAATATTCCTATTCTTTCTTGTCATTACGCACGATGTGACATTCAATCCTCCCAAAGAAAAAAATATAGGTATATTGTGAAATGTTGAAAAGACATTTATTTGTGCGATGCGGCACGGGGGATTCAGAAAAATAATATGTTTCATAAGATACAAAACCAAGTGTTTTTTTTTCTTTTTTATACGTAAAATGTCAGAATTCGATTTAATATGGCGAGGCTCGAAGATTATTGTTATTACGGAGTTGTTTGCTGCATCGGAGCCTCGTTATTTTCTTGCCTTTAATCACCACTCTGGGGAGAGTTTTTGGTCCCTACCAGTAAAAAAACTTGCCCATTTCTCGAGGGTCCATTTTTTGCTATATCGAAACCCGTAATCTGCCCTATCCCTCAGAGGGTACCCTTCTTCATAGGCAATTTCCTGTCTGATCTGCCTTCTTAAGGAGACATTCAGCATCCGAGGACTCGGAAATGTTCCTTGTACAAATGGGATGAGAAAAATTTATTGCCGGTTTATAACGCAATTTAAGAGGTTCCCTGGATGACCTTTCTGGAGTCGATCCAAGTGAAATGAATCCCTAATGATGTCCAGGTTGAATAAACTCTGTCGACCCTGCTACATATATATTTAATAATATATAAAAAATCCGGCATGCAACATTGTTGCCGTGGAAGAATCGATTTCATCAATATCAGCACTCGAGCAAGGGCGACATAACGAAAAAATTCACATTAAACTCCCTGGACATTTAACTAACGTGAGAACTTTCAAGAAAATTCGTCACAAAAAAATATTCGTATGTAAATAACATATTCGATTCTATTAAAAATCAATCAACTGCAAATGGAAGAGGGCATCGCATTAACGTGTATTAATCAAATAAAATCAAGTCTCGCATTGTTAAACATAGACATTTTATAAACATTAAACAGTTGTTATAAAAATGTTAAAAATAATGTGCGAAAAATTGTAACGGATCTGGTTATTAGATAATTATAAAGTTTATCTAAACAAAAATATTGTATAGTCAACGATATATTGAGAATGTATGATTTACATTTCAAAAAAATGAATTTTGGATAGTATGTCAGAACTAGCAGCGATGCTGGTCAAATTATTTACAAATTTACATTTATTTAGTTAAAAATTATGTTACGAATTTAATTTATTCTGTTGTGTTATACTGGAAGCCGATGGAGTTCTTTATAATGAATCACTTTTAGTGCTAACGAATGATGTAATGGAATCTCGAATTGTTTTGCTAAATTGACAATTATAGTTAAAATATACGTGCGAGGGAGGATTTCACAGTGTGTAATAAAAGAGAATCGTGTCGGACCGTTTTCTTGATTTATTTAGCAGGGGATTTGTTCGCTCAATGGTCTTGGATTTTGGATTTTGGTTTTTTTTTCTTTTTTTACGGAAAATAACTGTATGAATCACTCGCAACCGATTATGTACAAAAAAGTAACATAAGAATGGTTTTTATATGTAAACAAACGAGTGAGTGTGGAACAAGTTTTTGGTATCTTCGGATCTGATAAATTCCCGTTATATAGTCCATTAGGCAACCGTTACCTACTTGAGAGCTTCAGTGACGTAAAAAGTAAATTCTTCATGGCGTACAATGTAAAATTGTATTTTTCGAAATTTAATGTCCGAGTCTAAAACAGTAAAATGCACGAGCGTAAAATTTTTTTCTTTTTTATTTCCGAATTGGACGATTCAACTTCGCGGATCCCACGGCAAAGATCGGTTTTTTAAAAATTGAAAAACTTTCAATTTCATCATCTTTTTATTACGGCACAATTTCGCGAATCGTTTCCCCGTCGCCCAACGGTGGCCGTCCCGAACAAATCCCTGAGGCGCAAAAAAAGGAGAGGTCGCAGCGCCATTTCTCGGTCGGCAAAACGTGGCGCGCGATGAAAAAAAGGAAAATTTAAGAGACCGCCACCTCTCCATCCCCTCCCCTCCCCCTTCGTCCCCGGAAAAGCCCTTTCTCCGTTTTGACGATGCAATCGAATCCGATGTGTTTCAGGTCTCCTGGACACGATAACAAGCACCGAAGAATCCAAAGACTGTCCGGGTGTGTGCGTTCACACCATAGCAACCGTGATATGCTACGAGGTTTTGGAAAACGTCACGTGCCCGAAGGCATCTATGAAGTGCTGCATAGAGACGCCGAATTCGTCGAACGCGACGAAAGCTAAGCCGCCAGCGGGTTCGGCGACGATCAAGCCGCAGCCCGCCTCGAAAAAACCGGCCAGGAGACCTCAGGTAGGAAACCAGGTAGGGTGCGGGTAGCGAGAGTAAAACGATCAAGGGAAGTTGAAATCATCCCGAAAGCCTCCGCATTTCGTCTGCCGGGAAGGGACCAAAAAACTTGAACGGAGAAGCAACCTCCACAATGCAACATCGTCCATTGCTATCCTTCTTTTTCTTCGTTTCCTCGCGTTCAATTTCCGTAATCATTATATCGTGCAAACGTGAGTTAAGAATGTAATTTTTCATGATAGTGATTAAGTAAAAATACCGTTTTTTTTTTGCAAAAAAATACCATCTTAAAACAATTCATCGCGATGTAATTTTTTCGTTGGCATTCTGAAACCTTTACTCGAATGCCACTATTATTACATTGGAATTTAGTATGTGTGGGATAGGTACCGCAAAAGTTCGCCCACGAATGACCCAAGATGTTCTTCCGCACGTCCTAAATAACGGATTAAATTATTTTAATGTAACAAAATTATCTATTAACATAATCCAAATAATGAAAATTTTCTGTTTCAGGGATCAGAATCGCAGAATTCAAATGAAAGCGGAAACGGAAACGGGAATTCGGAAGTTAGGGAACCGTCAGGTATTCGTTGCCGAAAAATATTAAGACTGAGGCATGCAAAATCGGTTTCGGAAACAATTAAAAATTAAATTTTTGCAGTCAAAACTTGCCCCGGAGTTTGCGTGGCCGAAAGGATCGCGGATTATTGTGAAGCCGTATTGAACATTAAGGAATTATGTAAACCTGGGTTAAGATGCTGCGTGTCCAATGATGCCTACAGTGATGGGAAACCTCCTCAAAGTCTGATAGTTATGAATAAAAATAGTACCAAACCGTCAACGTTTAGCACCACGACAACCGTAAGGTGGTTGCAAAAGTGCAATAATTGATTCTTAAATTTTATTCCGAGGTTTCTTTACCACCATCGTCGCTTTTTCTTTCACTTTAAAGGCCTCCGTTGATGTCCGAAGAAAATCCTTCTCGGAAGCCTCAGGTGAAACCTTGCCGGGGTGAATGCGTAAGCGGATTGTTTGCGCTTTTCTGCGATGATATTGATGAGGGTGCAAGCTGTCCGGAAGACGGAAGCTGCTGCATAACGAACTCTTCTCCCGCAAACAATTCACCAACAATTTCAGTAGTGCCATCAACGACGACGACGACGACCACCACCACCACAACGAAACGACCGCCCCCGCCAACGGTATCGACCTTATCTCCGTATCCGAAATGCCCGGGATTCTGTTTGCTAAATTTGATGGCCGCCTTCTGCGAAAAGCCTTCGGTAAGTGTTACACCGGCAATAATTGTATTAATAACTGCTCCGACGGGAACAACTGATATTTTCAAACGGATTAACGTGAATTATAAATGATGTTTGCCTTTTTGCTCTCGAGGCTATAAAAAAAATTTTGAATAACAAATTAGTGAAAATTGAAAAAATAATGATTTCGCCATTAGGTATTGATACCAAGGACATCAAACTGTCAAAGAGGTCACATTTGTTGTGACAATACCAGAGGACCGGCTCAAATCCGTCCAAAACCGGCAACAACCACCAGGAAACCGATCCCGACCACCACAACGCCGGCACCAATAGACGATAGAGCAGAGTGTCCAGGATCCTGTATTGTTTCCTATCTTTCTTTCACTTGTTTCAGTAAGTTGAAAATCTTCACCAACGAAAAAAAGCAATATGCAATGCCACGATCGAATATGTGTTTCTGACACAGGAAATGCTGATATGACGGACCTTTTCAAATGCAAGAAGTCGGGAACTCAATGTTGCGCCCCGAAATCGCTTATTAAGGAGCATTTGGATAAAAAAAACGGATTAGATACCAATGCAAGGAACGATACCATATATTCCGGTCCGTTCGGCCTACAGCCGCCTCACAGAAATAGCTCTATAGGTGGCTTTAGTATGATGTTCACCTCGAGCCCTCCGAAGGCATTACAAGAAAACAGCCCTTCGAACAGTAAGTTATACCCGAATTTAAACAAAATATTTTCGTGTAGGAGTAAGATGATGCAAAATATATTTTGATACAGATCGGCAGCCTGGTTCACCGATATATTCGACTACCACATCTAGACCACCGGTTTATAGCAAATACGTATGTGGTGTAAAAGGCACATCCAGGAGCAGAGCAGGGCGCGTTGTCGGTGGTGAAGACGCCGATCCGTCGGAATGGTGTTGGCAAGTCGCTTTGATCAACTCTCTCAATCAATATTTGTGTGGAGGGGCCTTAATCGGTACGCAGTGGGTTTTGACGGCTGCTCACTGCGTAACAAAGTTAGTATACACCTTGCAGTTGTGGTGCAGCGAAATATAAATAAGTGGCGTAACAGATTTTAACTTTTCACAGTATTGTACGGTCGGGAGATGCTATATATATAAGAGTGGGTGATCATGATTTAACGAGGAAATACGGCAGTCCGGGAGCTCAAACGCTGCGTGTAGCGACAACATACATACATCATAACCATAATAGTCAAACGCTTGATAATGATATAGCTCTGTTGAAATTGCACGGTCAGGCTGAATTAAAGGACGGAGTTTGTTTAGTCTGCTTGCCCGCAAGAGGAGTTAGTCAGGCTGCTGGAAAACGTTGCACTGTTACGGGATACGGCTACATGGGAGAAGGTACTCATGAGCTATATGCCGCATCTTAGAACAATTATGTTATTAAGGGAGCAAAGTAGTTTACTAGAGTGAGGAAGTGATGGTTGATAATTTCTTTACAGCCGGGCCCATTCCACTGAGGGTAAGAGAAGCAGAAATTCCTATAGTTAGTGATGCAGAATGTATTAGAAAAATAAATGCAGTGACGGAAAAAATATTTATATTGCCTGCAAGCAGTTTCTGTGCAGGTGGAGAAGAAGGCAACGACGCTTGTCAGGTAATAAAATCAATCGTCTTAACTTTCATTATGTTATTATATGATTATGCAATGTGAGCTTATAATTCTACAAATGATTCTTATAATTTTCGGTTTATCAGAAAGGCGATTTTACTTGAAAGTAAAATTAACTCTTTTGGTGATTCGGTTCAGTCATGTTGAAATAACATATTTAAGAACTCTTTAAAATAATTTATTTTCATGAGAAACTCCATGCAAAGGGTTAAACGAAAGTAATAAATGTTTCTTCTGAAAAAAAATTAATTAAAAAAGCAGTGATTTTGTAAAAACGTAAAAAAATCAGGATTTTCAAAAGAAGAATCTTAACTGTCACATATGTAGAGATTCTAAAGAATATAAACATTTTAAAATTTAATGTATTGCAGGGGGATGGAGGAGGACCTTTAGTATGTGAAGATGATGGTTTTTATGAATTGGCAGGACTTGTATCATGGGGCTTTGGATGTGGCCGTGTGAATGTGCCTGGTGTATATGTTAAAGTGTCATCCTTCATTGGATGGATAAATCAAATAATTAGTGTTAATAATTTATAATTTAAATAACATGCAATTAAAAACAATTAAATAAATTTCAATTATAACTTAATAATAGATAAATTTTCCTCACATATATAAATTTTAAACTTTTTTTTGATTCTAAAATTAGTGGAGCATATAATAATTTTCATTATCAACAAATGAGGGTCTGTAAAATTATAGCAAAAAAAAATTGTCAACACATTTAAAAAGAAACCGATGTTTAAGTTAGACTTTAAAAGTACGTGCATCTGAATTATTAAAAATTTTTTATAACAAAATCTTTTAAGCCGCTGAAAATTAACTGTTAACGCAGAAATTTATTTAGGATTTAATTACAGTTAATGAGAATAAAAGTTCAGTGAAAATATAGCGAGGAAAAATAAAATCTGTAAATTCCAGTCAGTTAATAATTTGCAGCCACAAGGAATGTAGAAATAATGTTACTTGGTAAAAATGAACTCGTTTATCTGTACAGGTGAAAAAAAAATTCTCAATCAAATTTTAATTTATATGCGAGTCATAATATTAAAACTTTTATTCCAAAATCATGAATTATTAGTTTTTCACGATAAATTCTCCATCCACGACACAAACATGAACTGCGGTTCAATCTGGCAACAGTGAGAAATACCAAAATGGAGGATGAGGACGCATGTGATCAATCAATCGAAAGTGACTTCGATAATAATTCTGTTAACGGCGTTGAGAATGTTTCAGAATTACATGGAAATCCGAAACTCGCTGATGCACTCAGCAAAGTTTTATCTATGGCGAAGGCGAAAAAAAGGAGTAAATCTTTAGTGCTGTCAAAGGCTAAGCTGTATAGACCAAATCAACATGTAGAGAAAGAAAATACGTATGATTTTAAAATTGAGCCTTGCCCCAATGCTGAAATCTCTGATGTGAAAGAGAAGGAGGAGGAGGAGGAGGATAGTAAGCAAAATTTAAATGAGGATAAGGAAGCAATAAAAAAAATTAGGCTTTGCGTAAGTAAAGTCATACCCAGCAATGTATTTGTGGAAATGCTGTACATGTGAAATCATTTTATTTTGTGTTCAATTTTTTTTGCAGAGATATGAAAAATTAAAAAGAGGGAAAGTTAAACCTAGTGTTCTGGATAGGGAGAAGGAAAGACAGTTGTCCAAAATAGCCACAAGAGGAGTAGTTCAGTTATTTAACGCAGTTAGACAGCAACAATCATCTTTAGAGAAACAATTTAAAGAAAATAAATTAACAGAGACAAAAAGGGAAAAAATTTTGAAATCCATCGACAAGAAAGCTTTTTTCAGTGCTTTATCAGGTTCTGTTGACTACCCTAGCAATGAAGAAGAAAAAGATGCAGTGAAGGTGGAAGTGAAGGTCAGCTTTCTAAATGATAAATATTTATTTATCTGTCAAATATGTTTGTAACATAAACTACTCAGAAAAGCTAAGAATAAATACTAAATATTAATATATTGCAATTTAACATCTATAACTAAGTGTAAAAGTGTAAATATATAAAAGTAGAATATTTATCTTAATAATAATATTAATAGTGGTATCCAATAAGTTAATGAAATAAAAAAGAAAAATTTGATATTTCCATAACGATATTTAGTCCTTAAAAAATCAAAATTTTTTTAAAATCAAGTAAACAGTTCAAAGATTTATCGTTTTTGACTCTCATACAAGATTTTACAAAAAAAAAATGAGAAATTAATCTTGTATGTGTGTGTACATGTGTGCATACACACACATCTATTTAATTAAAAATCTAATTAAAATTTACAGCTAAGATCAGGAAAATATGTTAAAAAAAATATATATTAAAGTGCATATATCTTCAATTATAGGATGAAGAAAAATTTAAGGAAGAAAACACTGAAAAGTCATCTTGGGAAATACTGAGGAATGATTTTATGATGGGTGTCAAATTAAAAGATTGGGATAAAAAGGAGGAAGAAAGTGATGAAATAAACGAGAATTGATAAATCAGTTTTCACTATATTATCATTTGCTTTTCCCTGAACCTGAAATACTATCATCAATTATAATATCTTGATTATTATAGTTGTAATGAATCCAATTTAATGAAAAGGAACATAATTTTGCTTCAGTAAGTGATACTTTAATGAATTGTTAAGAAATTCCATTGTTAAAAATAATTTATATTAATGTAAAATACTAAAATGACCAAAATACTTGCAAACAAAAGACATTACAACTTTTAACATACAACCTATAAGCTTTTAATGTATTTCTTCAGCAATATTAAATGTACATAACAATAATAATAATAATAATAATATTAATAATGAAATAATAGACTATTAAAGAAATGTGAAATCATTTATAACCATTAAGGATATTCGGCAAAGGCATTTCGTCACCATCGAATGTAGCATTTTTCCATGTTTTCTAATTTCATCATTGACATAGATTTTTTTTTTTTTTTAAACGCTGTATTTACCGAAAATTTTACAACGATGAATTTGTCTCATTTTTTGAAACTTCTTGTAGAGTCGCGTGAATTTAATAGAGGTAGGTCACCCCTTTTTGGTTTTTTCATCCAAATTTTTGTTGCAGGATTTCGGGAGACGGTTCCGTAAATGGAATCGAACCTTAATTCGTCCGTCAAATCAAATTGATTGCCAGAGCCGTTGAGGGGATTGAATGATTCATTGCCCGAGTTTCCTCCCATTTGAAAAACAAAGTCATAAATCAATATTTCGCAACATAAAAATTTTCTCACATAATAAAAATTGAAGATGGAAGAAGCTTTTTTTTTTTTTATTATATTTTTATGCCGCAGAAGTAATCGCATCCCGTGGAGAAAATCGGAGAATAAAAAATAATCGAAGATTACGCGCCCGAAATTGCGGAATAATCTCGTATTAACGGGGGAGCAAGGCAAAAGAGGAGAAATCTAAATTTTTAAGGAAATTTTTTTTAAATATTTCCTTCCTAAAAAATCCGTCGAGAATTATGTTTAGGAGATCTTTAGCAGTGAAGTTTTCCGTTGCAGTTTTCCATCTTATTTATAATGCTTTTACCGCGTCCAGATAAATCAGCAGATAAATTTAATCATTGTTTGAAAATATATATCCCATCGAAATGAACGGGAATATTTTTTTGTTTCACAAGGGTTGCATAAGCACGTATGCATTGCTGGCAAACATTGTTGGGAATAATTACTTGTTTATAATTAAAATGTGCCATGGGGATCGATTTTACATGTAAATGATCCGTACACGTAACAATTAGGCCGTTTATGAATTGCAAAAAAAAAAACGAAAACAGCAATAAGTTGGAGAATCGTCGCGCATATGGGAAATCTGTTGAGTGGGCTCATGGAATTGGGAATTGTGCGGAAAATATTTTTGTACTTTATAAAAATTTAAATTTTCGACTTCAATTTTTCTTGACCGGAGACATCGCCGCATTTTCTTCACAGTGAAAAATTTTGCCATTTCATTTATTTTATCCTTTTGAATTTGTCGAACGATTTTAACGGGGGACAAGCTGAAAATGAAAAAGAACAAAAACAAATTCGGACTATGAGAGATTTTTAAATTTTGTTTCAGGATTCTAAAAAATTTTCTTATTTATTCATTTCGAATAGTAAAAACGTCGAAAAATGGCGGGAAATAAGTTAATAATTAATAATAATGTTAACAGCAGCAAAATTAAAGTTAATTAATATTTTTTTTTTTTTTTTTATCATCACGTTGATGTACATTTATTTCAAAATATTACCAAAAGATAAGTTCAAAAAATATTATTCTGATTCAAGTTCTCTTGTGAAGAAATTAAAATGTGAGCCGATAAAGAAATAATTTGCGTCATTCAGCTTTTTATTTCCACACATTTATTATACATTTATTACATCAAAAATTTTATTTACAATAAATGCTTGTAGTTTCAATCATAATTAGCAGATCAAACTTTTTTTTTTCCTTTTATTATATTTTTATCCCAAAAAGCGTTAACTAAATTAAAATAAGCAAAAAATAATACATTCCAAGGATTATTAGCCCTCTTAAGGGAAAAATCAAAAAAATTTACAACTTATGTAATATCAAACTAAAACTAAGACAAACCATTAACACAAAATCAATAATTTTTTTTTATTTATTTTTTTAAATAAAATATTATTAAACTTAAGATCCGATCCAAACTGTGTTCTTAAATTTAATGTGCAGCAAAAGTTTAATTTATTTTTTTAATTCATCTTTACAAAGTACCTTTTTTTATTTACAAAATTGTCAAAATTTACATTGTACAAACATTTTTTTTTAATTGTGCAATTAAAATGTTTTATTTTCAAATGCTTTTTCAAGGAAACAACCAATACATTGAGTGATATGAACATATTAATTTTCATCATCTTTACAAAATACAGTTTGAAAAGAAAAAAAAAGATGTTTTGTGATTGTTTTAATATGAAAATTTTCGTGCAGTACGATTACATTAAAATGTCATATAATTAAAATAATTGTAGACAGTGATTATTAAGTTCGAGATATCAATGTATTACAATTTTATTTCCCTTCTATAAAAACTTATCATTTTTCATTTAAACATTAGAAGTAAACTTACAAAACTAAACCTTAAAGACAAAAAATCTTTTGTCGACGAATAGTAAGAATAAAAAGGAAAGGTTTTTTTCGCCCTTGAAATTAAAAAAAAGGAAATTAAACTAAATTAAATTAATGCTAAATATTACTAATTTTAAAATTAGGATAGATCTAAACTTTGCAAACTGAGACCCATTCAAGAAATGACTAGTTAGACTAGATAAGTTGTTTGCAATATCTAATGATTTGACTAGATTCACTCACCATTTATCATCTGCACTAAAGATGAACAATTTCTTATTTACAAATATTTACTATTATTGACAATTTTACAAGCTTAAAATTTATGATTTTATATTATTCAAAATCATTAATTGAAATTAAAATAGTTTGAATTAGTTTCTTCTTTTCTTAATGTTAAATAATGTAGTACAGACTAGATATGTTTCACTTTATGGAAAAAAATTATAAAATTAATAATATTACAATATCAAAAAATTAAATTATCTCACAGTTGCCTTCTAGAAAGTAACCTGCAAAATACGTCTTTTACCCTGTTAAAGTGTCGAAATTGAACACTTTTTTATTTTTATGTTTCGGTTAATTTTATAAGTTACAATTAATTTACAGTTAATTCATTTTCACATCAATCGTATTTAATTTAATATTTTTTTAAATTTTTTTTTAAGTAAAACAGTCTCACTTAACTTTATGGCACACACATTCACGAAACTACTTTTTATAAATACTATTTTTCATATTTTAAACCCAAACAAATATCATCTTATGTGTTAATCGAATGCCTAGTTTAAGGATAACATCTAACCAACATATAATTAAATGAAAATTTCATTTGAGAACGAGTGAAAGGATTATTGTTCGAAAGCTATCTCTTTATGCACGTGTTTCTCAAGACCACTTAGAAAACATAATAACCTTTAAGGTACTGTTTAAGTCTTAAAAACTGGAGAGCCAAAAAAAAATTTCGTTTCATTTCAACTGCATAGTTATTGGAACATGATTATATTTGCGCATATTTAAAAAGTTTTCGGGTGCGAATTCATAGATTTAAGATCTCAATATTTGCATTTCATTTTAATCTTTGACAGATGATGAAAAACGAGACATTCAACGTAGATTCGCGGCCAATAGCTAGAATTAAAGTTATATGTTTTTATGCATTTTCAAATTTTATTTTAAATGTATACTATGGATGTATGTGTTACTTTCTAATATAATTTTAGAACTTCGGCAAATTTAATTTTACCCTCTTATCTTTATTTCATAAATGAAATGTTCAAATTGATATTATTATTATTATTATTATTATTATTATTATTATTATTAATTATTATTATTATTTAAATTTTAAATTCTTCCTTTTAATGTTTCACGTTATATCAAATAAATTTAAAATTTTACGTATTTCGATCCGAATCATTATCTTTACCGATTTTAAGACAATTTTTTTACATAACGAAAATTTAAATAATAAAAAGAAGAATTTTTTAAATCTATATGAACATATCTTTTTAATACGATAACTTACATTTAAATCGTTTATATAGTTTTTGCAAAAATTTCATATATTTTTTTATTTAATTTTTTTTAATGCTGAAAAAAGATAATCTCTGCTCTAATTATTTAATAAAGATAATTTAAATCTGAACTATCATCATTCATATATATATATATATATACACACATGTTAAGAAATGTATTCCATTTTTATCACATGCTCGATTTTCGCAAACCGTTTATAAATTAATTATTCAAAATCTACACAAAGATAGAACTGTTAAGCTGGTCGTTTATTTTAAAACAAATTTTACAAACACATGTGTAACGACGTGAATTATAAGTTTTAAACTAATTCACCATAATTTTTAGCTGAAGTTCATGTGTATACATAATTTTAAATTAAAGGTTTTCGGTTATATTTCGCCAATGCCAGGTTCTAGATCAAAGTATTTTTAAAAAGTGTAAATTTTTGATATTTAAAAAAGAATTTTATATTGAAAAAAAATACCATACAGCGGAATAAATATATTATATATTGCAGTTCTATCCTAATGTAAATTAATTTTTTTCCGTGAATTTTCAGCACCGGGTTTACATTCATAGAAATAGTACTTAATTTTATATATTATTTATGACTAGATATGTATTTTATGACTAGTTCCAGACTAGAGAATTATTTTAACTTATCTAATAATGGACGGGGATGCTTAAGTCTTAATGGGCAAATGATTTCTAACTTTATTAACAAATCTTTTTGTCACTGACTCCACTTTTTGACTAGATTTCGCTTATTGACTAGATTTAGACTAGATTTGGATTCCTTTGTCGGATATTCGAAACAAGTATAGATTGATAGAGTTTAAAATTTGCATTTAACGATTTATTGACCTAATAATTTCTTTTAATGAAAAGCTCAAAATACGAAAAATATTGAAAGACAGATGCATATATTTATGATTTTGTGTGTTGATGTATGTAAATGATTCATTAAAGTGAAAATGAAAGTTGAATCGATATATATAGTAATGGATGACGTTTTAAAAAAAAAAGAATGCAAATTTTATTAAGATTATAAAATTACATGGTTATTTGTGTGTGTGTGTGTGTGTGTGTGCTTTGAAAGTTTGTTAAAAGAATGTATTTAGATAGAAAAGGCACTAATGTAGAAATTTGACTAGATTGGACTAGATCGATTCAAGCTACTACTGAAGCTTCAACATTTATATTTACATAAAATGCAATTATTATTGCCCGTAACTTATAAATTAGACTAGATTTGACTAGATTATTTTCTCTTTATTGACTAGACAAACGACTAGAAAATGTTGCCTCGACACTACAGCAAGAAACGTACTTCTTCAGTCGGAAAGTTTGGTCTTACATGCCTCGGAACAATTTTAGTGTCCAGAAAGCCGATGGCGGAAGAGGAATCGGCCTGGGCGGAGGGGGATGTGTCCTGCCCCACAGATGGGGGGTGAAAAGCTGTTGTCAATTACTTGCCTGGAGTAGGTTCTGGTGAAACTCGAAATTGTTCGGCCCTTCGGTCGACGCCGTCACGTCCTGGGATTGATGAGTGCCGATGTGCTTCCTGAGGTACGCCTGCCTCCTGAACCGCTTGTGGCAGATATTGCATGAGAAGGGAATCTCGTCTGATGTGTTTTCCTCGTTCTGTGAGGTTTTCTTAACCAGGTCCATCGCCTCGCAACTATTTTTCGTAACCGTTCTCGGCTTGTGCCACCTCCGATGCGACGCAAGGTTTGCCGGGCAGTTGAAGACCTTGTCGCACTCGGGACAGCGATACTCCACGTGAACAATACGGGAACACCTATGCTGGGCCAAAGCGAATGCATCCTCGTACATCTCCTTGCAGAGCTTGCATATGTAATCTCCTATTTTGTTCTCTATCTTAGCCAGCTCGGCTTTGGCCTCTTCAGTGACTTCGACCAGGTTGAAAGCCGGATCGATGTCACCTTTACGCACCACCAAAGGAGGTTCGTCGTCCCTCAACTCCCTTATAATGGTCCCGGACACGGGTGATGTTTTCTCCTCGTCGAAATTCAACTTCCTGACAACTTTATGCTTTTTCTGAGGTGTTTTGCACGGTTTCTTCACGGGCGCATCCGTAACCGGCGTGGAACGTGATAGCGGCTCCTGATCCTTCTTCCTGGTGTGCGTCGGCGAGGACGGAGACGGAGTTGACGGTGGAGTGATGGGAGTTGTTGGCTTCAGGGAAAGATCAAGTGCCATGTCGGTCGTGAGCTGCATCGGCTGCGACAGCTGGAGGAGCTCCCTCTCCGCGGATTTGTAGCACTCGAAGGCGGAATTGATGTTGTGGTAGTACAAGGACGAGTAGTAGCTGCCTTCGGAGTTGTTTGCGTCAGTTTCTGCAGCGCTTTCCTCCATTAGTTGATACCTGAACGTCGGAGGCACGGTCGCGAAATGCCTGGCAAGAGCGAATTCCCTCGGCATGATCATCGATGACCAAATCTTGTATTTACCAGTTCCGATTTCGTAACAGGATTTCACTCTCGTCTTCTGAGCATCGACATCTTTTTCATTTTTTTTTTTTGCACCGTCAGTTATCGCAAAACATCACGTAACCGCACGACTCCGCGTGGTGCGGAAGGACTACTCTCTGTCATCGCGTACGTTTCAACTGTCGTGTAACGAGTGTCTCGCCCGCGTCGATAGGAAGATGTTTTATAACATTCGCAAGCCAATGGGGCTGAGAGGAGTTGGGACGCTCATGCTTAGCCAACGCTCGGCGTTTGCCACGGGGTGAAAATCTGTTTGTGTTTAGCTTAGGAAAAGAAATCAACTCGTTTCGACCTACTGTAGGGGAGGGTTCTGCACATTGCTTATTGGCTATTTCCTTTGCTCTTCTTATTCCCTTTATGCTTGGGTATGTCACATACAAAACCCCCGATCTTCCGTAAAATGTTACACACGTTTTCTGCTAAGCTTTTTACATTGTATAATGCGATTCCTCGCGTTAGCATTTCCTTAAAAGATTATTATTTTCGTACGCGGGACTTTTATGATTCACGATCTTTTTTAAATAAATCCATTAAATTAATCTCTCACCAGAAAATCATCAAATAATTCATTTTCGGAAACGAAGACGAGAGCATCTAAAATACGTTGATCGGTCTAAACGCTCAAGATCGTGAGGCAAATATCATTTTTACTGGTTATTCACTTTTTGCAATGCAATGAATGCAAGCAAAATGACATAAAATGAAATGCAAAATGAATGCCTGAATATTCAGAATGAATATAAATTAACCTTCAAATAAAACACACACTCCGCTTACCTGCAAACCAATTTTTTTTCTTTTTTTTCCAATAAATTACAAAACGGACTGAAAAAATGATTAAAAATGTTTTTCAAATACGTTAAACGTCAAATTCCAAGAATTGGATCCATTCAGGAATCAGAATATTGTGAAATTAGAAATCATCAAATGCTCTGATTGGATCCGTTTTAAGTGACGACCGGCCAAAGTGCAATTTCTTAATTATGATTGGTCAAGATTTTGGTCTGTAAATATTTTTCAGTTCGAAAGCTCCTAATTTTGTATATTCATTTAAAGAAAAATAATGAAGAGAAAAGAAATCTGTTATAAAATTTTAATCAAAGTAAATCTATGACGGACATAAAGAAAATCAGCATTACTTATCCGTGAAATTTTATCAGCCTTTATATTCTAATAATCATAACGAAAATTTAAGATTTTTCGGAAAAATTCACTACATATATTTCTCTCTCGCGAATTCGGAAATTTCACATTGTTCTTTCCAGATATCATATAAATGTCTTGTAAATTTTGTGCAGCGGCAAAATTTGCGGAATTATTCCATAAATATCAATTTTCAAAATTTATAAGCAACCGGGGGTAGTTATAAACTTCTGGTGGATGACCAAGATTAGAAACCAGAGATTTTATCTAAATGGCGTAAAACAGCTGTTCAAATATAAACAAACTATTTGAGGTGGGTTAATGGTAATAAGATATCATCTAATTCACGGTCTGATAGTTAAGAACGACTCATAGTGCGCCATTGGGTGATCATCTAATAAAGAAATGGGGGAGAAAAGAAATCTAATCATTCTGGGGATAAGTAATTAACTTTGAAAATGACATCTTCTATCATTTCAATGTACCTGGAACTTTTGATGTTGTCAATTTTTCGCTTTCAGCACTGGCCCCTCTCGGGAAAATGTCCCGGGCGTGTGCGTTACCAAGCTCTTACGCACTGCACCGTTGGATGTTCGGGATTGATCCCTTCATTTCTCAGATTTTGAAATCCCAAGACGAAAATATATTCGAAAAATTTTCAAGCGGGGGAGGAAAAAAAAACGTAATCAATCGAGCTGGGAAAAAATTATTTTTCCGATTGTGGAATTTTGTTTTAAGCAGCGCTCGCCTGACTCCGATTCCTTCTGCTTTTGAAAACTAAGTCAATTGGAGGTCGCATCCTTCTTTATTGTCTCGAGATATCATGCTATTCTGCAATAAACACAAAAAAAGCACCATCTTTTAACTTCGATCCATTATTCCTTGTATATTTTAATGGCATTTCGATTTCTCACAATCCAATATCCGAACACCCATTAATAGAAGATTTTCGAAATTTAGTTTCTTTTTCTTCGAAAGGGTGAGCATGCGTCCTGATCCACCCGCTACCCTTCATCTTCACCATGTTAAGACCGAAAATTTCGGATTTGTATGTTATTCGATTGTCGTTAAGGGAATATTTTAAAGATCAAACCATCGGGGGTTGATATCGGACATTAATAAACAACAAATATGGCATGGATAAGTCATACCTATGACTAATCCACGGTGATCGAAGTGAGTGGTTCAACGGCAATGCCCCTTTATCGTTCGCCAGAATGTAATATTTGAAAATTAACCTACTCTCTTTTTTTTAAGGGAAATCCTTTCGTGTCCGAGGTTTGCGTCCTCTGCATGCCACCAATATCTGTCATAGATATAAAAACTTACATGGTTCGGGGCAGAGGGAGACCCACCTTTTTACATTATGGAAATGAATGGCAAGAGGAATTGTCCATTATGAGTATTTGGTCCGGCAGCTGGCCGTGGTTTAGGGTAATGTGCGTCACGCATGGTAAACCAACCGGGGAAAATTTCACCCCCCAGCACGAATGTCTCCTTAACGAAAAGAGTGTAAAAATGAAAAATTCGTGATATCATTTCCTTTCAGGTGATCAATTAGTATAATATACAAATTTCTATCTGTTAATTACCGTTTTCTTTGTCATGGATGATTTTACAAGCTTAATGGAAATTTCGATCGTTAGCCGGTGTGTTGTGCACAGTTCGACAGCCGCCGTTGCGAGTTCAAAATTCGAAGCCGTTTTCATTCCGAATATCCATGGACGATGCCTCTTTTTAAAGTTTTGGAATTCGCGGTCGAGATATAAATATGTTAAAACCCGCATGATCATGGGGCTGCCAACCTTGAACAGGAACAAAAGGTTTGGGCTATTGAATTTTTATCATAAACCCGTATTTTGTCAAGTGATTCATCTTCCTCCGGCATAACATTGCACTAATTCGGGAATTTATCATCAGAAAATAAATAATATTTATATATGTAATGTTCTCTAACAATCAGAATTCGATTAGTTTTAATCTCTTATCATCGGTATTCCGCCGATGGTGATGCTATTATAAGATGAATCATTCAAAGCAAAGACCAAACCCCCGATCCTATCGCGGCGATACGCATTTATATATTTATATATATAAACATAATGACAAACAGTCCATCTTCGTAAAAAGAAAGTAAATAATCCACTTGTTACAGCGCCATTATCTTCTTAATGGGCATTCAGCAGGTGGCCACGTAAGTCTTATACGTCATTGCATCTCAAAATCGTGACGTCATTCCCTTGCCTCCTCGCCCGTCTGGTTTCTTATGACGTAACAGCTACCTGAAAGAAAGCCGCCGCAGCTGCTTCCTCCACGACACCACCCATTTCTTAACAATATTTTGGTTTCCTCAATGGGATTTTAAATGCATTCAATCCGAGATCAATGGAAACGTTTTTTTTTCGTGCCGTTTCTGGTGACGAACTCGACGCGTATTTCATTGTTGCACACCGCACTCTCGACTAGCGGTTTTGCGACGCAGGATTTGCAAAACGCTCTCCGGAGGCGGCGTGACTCACTCCGGAAGGTATTTAATCAAATGAGAAAGTCGAGCGATCAGAGAAAGGGGAGCCAACAAGCCGTGACAGCAAATCGAAGCGAGCCTTTTCCCTGGTTTTGAAACACTTTTCCCGATCTGCCGCTCAATTTACGGTAAATCGGGGGCAGAAATCGCGCGGGAATCCCTCGGCTGGGGCGAAGGGAGTGGGGGGGGGGGAGAGCGCGGTTACCGTGCAGAACGCACCGGAAAAAAAACTCCCTCCCTTCCTTTCCCCCCTCCCCCCCCCCCGTAAAAACGGAGTCGGAAACTCCCAATTTCGACAGCCGCTCGGATGTTTTCAAAGGCTGCAAAATGGACGAGGATCGCCAAACAGGAGATGCTTAATTGTTTTCCAAAACACAATGCCTTTTCTCTGCTGTCAGAATGCATTGCAACGGGGTCATTTGGATCCCTCGGTCGAGGAAGCATAAGATTTACCAGGTTGGGACACACAGACAACTGTAGCAGCACAATGTCGAACAATTGGGATTAAAAAAAAAAAAAAAAAAAAATTGGAGTGTAGAAGGGCAGCTGTTCGATTATAAAAACTTATATTTGTAATGGTAAATCTATTTCTGTAAAGTTATTGAGTTTATCTTGAAAACATTGGAGTGTGTGGCACGAGCTCAAATCAGCTGTCTTATGAAGGGTGTGAGGCACGGTGTTCCATGAATGTCGGGCCACTACTCGAGGAGATGCTGGAGCCATTCGACTCCATGGATGTTTAGCTTGCTTTGAAACTGGATATTTCCATTCTTTTTCCACTTTTCCCTAATGAGGGTTCGATTCCTGTGCTTAACTTATACCTCGGCGGGGAGTTTTTGCGCCGAAGCGGACGGGAATGGGTTTTTTGGCGCACGAAACTCTTCGACATTCGATTACCGAGCACGGCTTTTTCGGGAAAGGGGAGGTGGAGAAGGGTTTCCCCCGCCCCTTTCGTTTAAACTGAGGCAATTTCGCCGGAAGCCGCGGTCGCTCGTCCGTCGCCGAGCAGACGATGGCCTCGGGCAAAATTTGAATTTCCCGCGAAAAAAACCACGCGGAAAAATTTCGGCGTCCCCCCTCCTTCCCCTCCCCATGCGACGACAACAAAGGTTTTTTTTTTTTTCTGAAAGAGCCCTCTCCGGTTTTTGAAAGGAACGCGTCCCGATGGACGCGTCGAGTTGAAGCCACCCCAGTACGCGCGCGGAGAACCCCTTTTGGCATAAAAATTCAGAACCTTTTGTTCCCGATATCCCCCATTGTCCCGAATCCGCTTCTGGATGATGCACCTGGTCGGTGACGTATGCTGCAATCCAGGTGGGCCACACTTACCGATAAACATACCCCTTGGAAGCACTAAATAATACTTTCTCGATTAATGGCGGAGTCGTATGCCGGTGCAGCGCGATTACTCGCTCTCCTTATTCATCTGCTCTCGCGAATATAAAGCAAATAAAAGTTTGGTAAAAAGCACCTCTGCTTATCCTTCTCTTTATATCCGTCAGATATGGAGCTCAGTCTAAAACCTCCAACAAAGGCTTTTAAAAGAAGGATGACAATGTGATAACATTGAAAGCTACTATTTAAATATAATCTTGGCTTTTAAAATTTAAACGCACCGCATCTTTCTGGGGGGGGGGGGGGGGGGGGGGGGGGGGGGGGGGGGGGGGGGGGGGGGGGGGGGGGGGGGGGGGGGGGGGGG